>VXBA01004285.1:273119-393748 GCA_013399895.1 Serilophus lunatus
GAAGGAAGGAAGGAAGGAAGGAAGGAAGGAAGGAAGGAAGGAAGGAAGGAAGGAAGGAAGGTATTGAGACTGAAGAAGTCTCAGCCTAATATATTTTACAAGTTAGTAGGACATTATACTAACAACTAATGTTCTTTTAATTAGACCTTTAATGATTAGGCCTGAAGAAATTTTGTAGTAATTTAATTTCTTAGGATTTCTGAGGTTCATGTACTTCATTTGAGGTAGACCCTGAAACTAATTTGCTGTCTTCCAATGTAGATAAATTCTTACTCTGCCTTTCTAACTCCCTATCCCACCCCTATGAGTCTGGTTCCACCTTGAATTAATTTGGAATTATCTTTACTCATAAAACAAAAAAACAAAAAGGAGAAAATCAAAATGGGAGATTAGGCCTGCAGCACAGCTTTCTGCAAGGTACACATCCTTCTTATGCCAAAATCACCTTCAGAAAGGCAGAAGGGAAGGCAGGAAAGACAGGAGTACACTGAGAAAGCTTTCCTTGCCATGAACCTCGCTACGGTTACACTGAATTAGATCTTCACAAAGGTGCCAACATGAAGCTCACCATGTCAACCACGAGCATGAGGAGCAGTGTCCCACTGGGCACCCTCTGACTGTTCTTTAGTCTCTCCTCCAGCATAACCCACAGGACTCAGAAAAGAATCTGTCTGTATGTATCAAAAAGTGAGGGCACTTTCTGAAGTTACTAAGAAGATTCTAGCACACTTCTTCCCTGACAACCAGGGTTATGAACATTTTCTGGTCATTCCAGGTGATTAGGATCTATTTCAAATTCAAACTCGCTCCTACTACATGGATCTCAGGAGCAGTGGAGTGGTGCCTTTTGTTTTCTGAGCAGATTGCCTAATTTCATTAAGCATTATAATAAAACTACTTGGGAAACATCCCAGGCCTTAAACCCCTCTTACTAAAATAACTCACCTTGGATGGCTTGGCTGAGTAACTAAAGCTTTGACAACTAGCATTAGTGACTTCCTACAAATACTCCATGGATTGGGTTGTACTCATTTCCCTGTCCAGGTCAAAGGGCTGTATTCCTTAAAAATCTATAAGGAACTCCCTTGTACAACACATCATGAAGGACAATGACAGCAATGCTGTCACACAGTTATTTATAAAAAACAGGATGTAAGAACGACAGTGCCAGTCAGAAATGAAGGTTGAAGCTTTATTGGTAGAGGTTAAGCAACTATGTTCAAAGGAGCTTCTGAAAATAACTTCTTTGCTTGTAGGGGTGTGTATGTAGGTATACCAGGAACACAGGATGGATGAGACCAGCTGGGCCTGTACTCAGTTTTCACAACTGCAGGTAATTATGGAGATATTTCACCTGGAAATACTCACAAAACTAACTCTGCAAGTCATTTTTACAGACCACAACAACGTAAATGTACAAAGGATCAAAAGTAACCAGAACTACACTGTACAGCAGAAGAGAACAGCAAAGGTTGAGGACTTCATTCCTTCAATCACAAAAGCACTCAAGTGAAAACACCCTGCTAGTTCAGGGTGGTGGATTTTACCTCAAATTACAGAAACAACAAAAAAGAGCGGAAAAAAATCAAAACAAAACCCAAAACCAAACAAACCACCACCCCAGCTTTTAATCACCCAAAATGGAAAAAAATTCCTCTAAACCATGTATCTGATAGTCATTTTAACCCATGTTTAATGAATAAAACTCTGAAACAAGAAATCCAGTACCTGTAGGAGCAACAGTGCGGTGCTGGCCATCATCCTATCTTTTGTCACAGCCAAGCTCTGCTGTTTCACACAAAGGTGACAATTGTTTTTTCTATGGAACCAAATGATGTGCCCGGTTTGGGAGACCAAGGGTGGAGGATATCTGTAGCACATGTCATGGGCAACCAGCTTATTTTGTTCGGAATAAAATGAATTTCATAAATTTAAAACCAATCTGATAGAGAATTAGCTGTCAGCACCATTCATAGCACTGGGCTGGATCCTGCCCCATGGTATATATATCTGGATACTACTGACGGCTGGGCCTTTGCCATTACAAATTGCAGACTTGTGCCCCTCACACTGGGCAATGTAAAGAGCAAAAGAAGATGAACGAATAAATCTCTCAGTTTCCTGCAAATACTCAATAAAGACAAAAACTAGCAGGAGTGCAGGATAACCCCAATCCTTACTGTTTTATCAAATAATATAGCCTTGTTTTCATTAAGAAATTTGCATAGTGGCAATTATTCTGATTTTACATTGGTATGAAGATGGTTCATTACCATTAAAATTGTGTATTCAAGTAGCCAAAATAGATTTTTAAAACCTCTTCAGCTGAAGTGTTTTGCTGTACCAAGAGACATGGAGCAAGGACACTGCATCCATCAAAACACCAGAGGATACTGAGCAATTTTCACTATTAACACTTTGCGTTTTCTCCTGCAGAAATTCAGGCACGCTGATATGGAAAAATGTCAATGCTAGCGACCTCCCAACACTTGAAAAAAGAAATCCAAAAGTCTGGGAAAAAGAGAGTCAGCCATTCTCAGAATGAAACACAAGGCAGTCAAGTTCAACAAAGTTCAGTGAAAAAAACCAGAATCTCAAAGATATTTCAAGCTTCTATATTCCAAAACATCCTTTAGCATAAAATACACAGTAATATGCAGAGAGCACTGTTCCAGTATCAGGAAGATGGAGAAGACTCACATGCATACATTAGAAGAATGAAAGGGAGCAAAGTTTAAGTACTTAGGAAAGGTAATTTTTGTGATTATAGAATGAAGAATAAATTCTGCTTCTTTAGGTTCAGCTGTTGGTTTTACCAGAGATATGGTGTCACTGTTGGCGAGTTCCATGGCCTACTATTGAAACACTCATTTAACTTACCTGCTTTCCACCAGGCATACTCAGCAGTTTAGTTATGTGTCTGAGTTAACTTCAAGGATACACTTAGGATTGTACAAGAATTTAAGATCTCTGCTAATTAGAGATAGGCTGAGACATACAATTAACCACTTTGCTGAATCATCCTTAGCATGTTCAAATCACCTTGTTGGAAAAGAGCTTTAACAAAGTTTTTCCCTCTCATGAGGACAAGGCGTATTTGATGGGTAAGAATTTGTGGTGCAACTGGGCTGGTTCATAGTAGCAAACTGGCCTTAATTTGTTACGTTGCCTCCAAAATTACTACGTTTCCTAGGCTCTTCTAAGAATGAAGAGGCAAGAAAAGCCTTGTGGGGTGGATTTTGCCCAATTATTGAGAAACCACTTTTTGACCATTTTTGCAAATTCTGAGTGTGTCTTTACCTCTCCTCTGACTAATGTAGGTGCTTGTAGCAAAACAGTTCTTACCATACCCACCTTATGTGCTTTAATTTAGACAGAATAAATTCTGGCTGAACAGGCAAGGAGATAAACAAAGTTATTCACTATCTCACATTTTTTCGGACAGGATCTGCTTATGATTAGCAGTCTTTGCATTGCTTCTTTTCTTGAACTACTCTGGTGGAATCAACAGTCAGTTTGAATTCCTTATGTCTCAGTGACACTTGATTACTCCCTAATTTCCCCTCTCTCACACCCACCGAAACACTCCTTTTCTTCAGGCTTTCCATATGTACGTGTATTTTTATAGCTTTCTCTTCATTTACCCATAATTTCACAACTGAGTAGAGTCAGAACTCTTTTTCAGACCAATTTCTGTAATAAGCCTTTACTTTCCAAAGCAGACCCAACGCAAGTAGTTTACTCCACTAAATAACAGGAAAGAATGCATCTGTAGGATAAGCACGGAATCTGGTACAGAAATATGAAGTGTACCTTTTGAGAGAGATGTGACTGGGATGGAAAGAAGAAACCAAGAAGAAACTTCCACTCAAGAAAAAGCTTTGCAAAGTCTATGGGGAACATTCAAGAAGAAAGGGAGTTGGCAGAAGGAATAACTCTCATCTGTGAGCCATGAGCAAAGAAACTTGTCACATCTGGTGATCCAGGGTCCAACAGGAGGAGCAGTTTCACATTACTCTTATCCAGCAATACAACATGTCCCAAAGATATATCCCTTTGATGCTTCACAGAATCACAGAATAGGTTAGGTCAGAAGGGACCATACCGGGTCACCTGGTCCAACCTCCCTGCTCCAGCAGGGTCATCCCAGAGCACGTGGTACAGAATTGTGTCCAGACAGCTCTTGAATATCTTTTGAGGGAGACTCCACAGACAGTGCTAGCTCATCCATAGAGTAAAGAACTTCGTCCCTATATTCAGGTGGAACTTCCTGCACATCAGTTTCTGCCTGTTGCCACTTGTCCTATTGCTTGGCACCACTGAGAACAGCAAGTGCTAAAAAGCTGTTACTGGCTAATAATCCTGCTAATGAGGGCTACTGCTGTCCTTGCTGCAATGCTAATCAATGTTATTCCTAGTGGTCAAAGCACATGGGCCATTGGCCTAATTCCCAAAAGTATAATTTCTTCCCCCCACAACACCAAAAAATTATTTTGGTACAGATATGTGAACGACGTTAAGACAGAGACAATGACAGTAAACAGCATCTGCACATCAGCAGAGGTGTCCAATATCAGGAATATACTAGTATTGATCTGTTTCACAGCCACTGAATATGTCCATCACTTGAAGCCTGTTAAGGACCAGTTAAAAAGAGTTTCTGTGATGCTAAGCCTTCCTTCAGGCAAAACACTGACAAGGCAACATTTCCATGTCCCTTCTGGGCTGATCTCATACCTGGTTTTGGGAGAGGAGGATGCAGGCTGGAGCTCTGCCAGCCAGCTCTTTTCACAAACCTAAAAAAGGCTCAGTAAAGTAACTGCCAAGGGTTCTGTAAAAGAAACATTTTGAAACTGAAGTAGACAATGCCCAGATGCAAAGAGCCTGTATAAATCTGTCAAAAGCGCCTGTACTAATTTTGTGAATCCTCATTTTACTTCCTTTCACATAGGTGTTTGATCTTAATCGCTCTGTACTTTTAATTGAATCAGCTTTTGTAGCAATCACAGAGAAAGATAAAAAACGCAAACTCGTGGCTGGAGATACAGAGATGCTTTGTTGCATCTTCTCAGCTATCGCCAGAGATCAAGATAATTCAGTAGGGAAATGAAAGCCACCCTGAAAATTTGTGAGTGTTGAGAAGTGATGAAGCAACCAACAGGACATCAACTACGTTTAGAGATGAAACAGAGAAAGCTCTGTAAAATAAGACTTCCTAGAAAGGGGCCATAAAGAACTGATGTGATAAATAATGATTTGCCCATGTGAAATATTTCTTATGGAATGAAATTTGATGACTGAACACTCCCTAAGAAAATATCACTGTACTAAATTAGAAAAAATACTGATATCCTTCTCCCTGTCTCATAGCTCTTCAAACGTCTGAACAGTTCATATTCAGTAATGCTTCTCGGGTCCTCTGCTAAGGTACTAATAAGGTATTAGCTTTATTTTGCTGGGGAGGAATCAAACCATAAAGTGGATTGAGTTACCTGAGAGTGCACAGAACTGCTGCTTGATAGGCTCATTTGATAGATATCCAGCAAGAGCTGAACTGAAAATTAATCCTAGATCTCTTGAATCCAATTTGCTAAATTAAATTTTACCAAAACTGCTACTGTGACTTCAGGATTCAGAGATATGCATAGTCCATTTGTCTCTAAGGCAGATGCAAGTTCAGGTGATGCCTTGGCAGTAGAAGAGTGACTATTGTCATCAGTGGTTGAACACAGATCTGACCAACCTGGACCTGCTCTGAATTCCTTGCAGAAAATACCGTTAATCACTAAAGGAATATGAACTACTTTCTGTGGCATGAAAGACTTCTGTTTATTTCAGGAAAAACTACTTTGGGTATGACTAGAACCACTAAGTAGGTCATTAGAGCAACAAATTCAGCCATAATTCCCAGGAAAACTCAGGCAGAACAATCTGTCCTATTTGTATGACACCAGTGTTTGCACTCCTATGCTGACCTGTGACAGCTACTCTCAGAGGAAGAAATCTCAGTCTTGACCCTGAGGAGCTAAATCCACAAGGAATATCTCTCCTTGTGACCCTGGAGTCTCCTGCTACAGCCTGACTCTCACCCAAGCTGCCATCTGAGGTGTTAGAGCTATTTAGGCCTTTACTAGGGCACAGCAACCAGATATCCTTCTGCACACCCATGACGAGTAGCAGGGCTAACTTCGTAGGCTGAAGATAATAATACATCCCTAGATCCCACAGTTTAGAGCAGTAAACAGGTAGATCATCCAGCTTGGAGCAAAAACAGCCTTAGCAACTGCCTAGCAACACTACTGCAGAGAAAGTCAGGAGCTGCTGGTTATCTGGATGTGATAACTCACAAGGATGAGCCAGCGTCAGCCAGAGCTCAGCAGCATCTGAGCACAAACTGAGCCTCAGCCTTGTCTCTCTCCACCCGAGAAAGGCAGGAACTTTCTGTCAATAAAGCAATGAACACTCAAAAAATATTAAAACCTTGCCCTAAAAATCTGTTTTTCTCAGTCTTCTACCTCACCAGGCTGATAAACTTGCCAGGTAGACAAATTGCCAGTAATTCAAAGGTTGCCACTCACTCCCAAGACTCCTAGGGGGTTTTTTTAGATTTTCAGTACATATCATGATTTTGATTTTTTTTTCCCCTGCTTATAGAAATGACTGACGGGTTGGGGAACTGTTATGGTCATCTCAAATTCCTCCCTGGAACACTGCACAGTTGTAACTTCCCCCCCCTTGCAGTTTATAGCTTCCACAGTTGCTTTATTAACAATGCTGCAAAAGAGAAATATAACTTGGGCAGTATATTGGTGCCCATTAGTATTGCAGACTCAGTGTTATGCATCACATTGTAATGTCTCTGACACCACAGCCAAAATGGGTATAGGATGAATGAGGCTGTTAACTCCAGGGATTGTGAGCAATTTAAATTCAAATGGTGCTCCGCCTTATGAAAAGTCCTGTCTGTGAGCTTGGAGCTTGCAAACCTTAAGTTAGCACTTTCCAATTGGAAAGGCATTTATAGAAAAGACAGTCAAAAGGAGAAGAAAACTTAAAAATCTAAGAAGTGTTCACTTTGGCCATCCAGCTGTGAAGTCTTTTCGTGTAATAGCAATTATTTGTGACAGAATAGAATGGAATGGAATGCAATGCAATGGAACAATTCAAATAGAAGGGGCCTACAATGATCATCTAGTCAAACTGCCTGACCACTTCAGGGCTGACCAAAAGTTAAAGCATATTTTTAAGGGCATTGCCCAAATGTTTCTTAAACACTGACAGTCTTGGAGTGTTGACCACTTCTCTAGGAAATTTGTTCTACTGTTTGACCACCCTCTCAGTAAAGAAATGCTTTATACTGTCAAGATTGACCATCCCTTAATGCAGCTTTGGACCATTCCCAAGTGTCCTATCACTGACTACCAGGAAGAAGCACTCAGCATCTCCGTCGTCCCTGTAGAGAGTGAGGAGGTCACCACTCAGTCTCCTCTTCCCCAAACTAGACAAGTCCAGAGCCCCCAGCTGCTCCTAACAGGACATGCCTTCCAGCCTTGTCATCTGCTTTTTTAACCTCTTAAGTAGGACACATTGAAGGACCTTCATATCCTTCATAACTCGTGGGTTGCAGCAGGGCACACACTGCTGCAGATGGGGTTGCACCAACACCAAACACAAGATGATAAACACCTCTGGTGACTGTCTAGTTATGCTTTTTTTGATGCACCCCAGAAGGGTGTTTTCCATAGTTTTGGAAAACTGAATGCAGTTATAAATAAATCCGTGAGGTAACGACTAATGATTCATCTTCTTTTACTTAATATTGGCTTCGAGATTTTAGTTTTAGAACTAAACTGCCATGATGCCAATGTGACAGTAGGGTCATTTAAACTATAGATAAAAGACTGTAATATTTCACCTTTAGTTTACTACCTATTGAAATACATTTATGCAATTGCCTAAAATCTCTGTCATTCATTTTCCTGTATTTTTTATTTTCCATAATAATTATGTTTTGAAAGAATGTGCTTTAATTTCTAAGTTGGCTCATGCTAATAGGTTTCTAAAGCAAAAATCTGTTGTCCTTCAAATGGTGAACTCCAGAAACACTTGTTAAGAAATCAGAACTGTAACATCTGTCTTCAAAAGCTCTTCATACGAGCAGCTGGGATTTCACATCATATCATAGTAAAGAACTCCATTGGTTTTTCCACTTGGATGATTGTTAGAGCAGGATTTTTGCAGCTTTCACTGTGAGGTTTTATTGTGTATGTTTGTGTGATCATTTCCATCCTAAATCCCTCCAAAGACCTATAAAATGGCAAATTTAAATTGACACTTTAATTACTCAGAGCTGCATAGTTAGTGAAAAATAGCCTAAGCAGATCTTACATTTTTGATACAATGCACTGTAATGGATTTCCAATCTTTTTCTCAAAAGATGTAGGATTTGAGCACCCACTGATCTGAATGGGAAGCATTAGTATACTTACTCCAGTTCCCTCAGTGACGTACAGCCATGTAATAGAAGTGAAATATGAGAATGCTGCCTTTCGAGTCACCCTGAAATATAACAAATCAGCCTGCAAATGACCTGCTTTTGGATTACAGTATTCAGGCCTTATCTCAGTTACCAGTTTAATGCAGATATTTCCAGTTTCAATTACTTTCTGTACAGATTATTTCTTCCAAACCTCACCATATGCAAAGGCACAAGTGACCTTTCACTGTACAGCTGAGTGCTGCAATGAACCTGTCAAACACTTCTGTTTTAATATAAACTACATTTCATTGGAACATAAGCTGTCAAAACCTGAAAGTAGTGTAACTTATTTAATCCAGTCGAATGCAAAATGTTTCTGAATGTTTTTCCTGCTTTATAGAAGACAAAGAATATAACACAGACATTTGCAATTTTTAGATCATCCCTTACTCCTCTCACTTGAAATGCTTTTCACCCTCTTAGAAGTGCACAGATGCTAATAGTATTTCTGGTTCTCATCAAGACCTCTCTCTAGTGCTTTGTCTCAGTAACCCCATTGTGATAGAAGGGATGAGACAATATCCAACTACTCATATATAGAATAATTCCTTGTCTGGGTCTTGAATAGAACAAATAAATGAAAAATTTAATAATTGTTGGGAGAAGAGTTTTCAATTTCTATGATCACCAAGTTTTCCTTACAAAATCCCTCCTTTAGAATATAATTAGTGCAGTTCTTTTTTATAGGTTCAATTCTTGGGTTGTTTTTTCTAAATACCAAATGCCAGGTAGTTTTCACTGGAGTCTTGCTTGGAAGCAACAATCAGGATTAACAAAGCTTACCCAGTATTATGGGTGTGAAAAGAGCTGTGGATCCAGCAATGTGTGAGGAGGAAGACAAGGTGTTTATCTAAAAATCACAACTATAAGTGCTGCAATCATAGTCTTTCATTAACTGCTAAACCAAGTTGTTATTTCAGAAGTGATGCTATTTCATTTTAACATCTAAATCAGAAATCATAATTCTTTGCATTATTTAAGGACTCAGGTCTCTGCACTGCTTTCTTTTTTCACCCCTTCTTATAGAAAGGAGGGAAGTTATAGCACCACCTAAGACCTCCAGATCTGTCTCTTCTGTTAGCTCCTGAGTAAATCAGTTCTTAAATCAACAAAATTACTGAAACAGCTGAAAAGAAAAAACTACCATGACCACCTGCAGCATTCATTGCAGAGAAACAGGAACAGGACTAGGGAAGTCCCATGAGTTTGTAGGGATGAAAGAGGCTGCCCCTGTCATTTCATTTGGGAAATCAGGGTCTGTAGTTGTTGGATAAGAACAAATGGAGACAGGAGAAGGATCAGAGCTCAGTGGCAAAAACAATTTTTAATGTCTTACTCCAGTGGGGTAGGGACTCAGTGGGAAAAAGCGTTAAATCTTTGTGTAGGTCAGACTCTCAGTCCTGCTCCTGGATTGTGTTGGCAAAATCCATTGTAAATCCAGACAGGATTTAACTCTAAAGCTGTACCTTATAAAAGTGCATCTGTCTTCTTGTTACCAGTGAAAACAAACAGCAGGCTGAGTGAAGGAAAAGCCAAAGAAAACAGTATCTAAGAGATAAAAAATACAGAGTGAAAATCAGGAAAACAAAGAAGATCTGCTGGGTTGCAAATCAGACTTGGATTTAACCAGTGCATTCAGAAAAGGTAAAGTTAGTCTAGACCAGATAAAATACCGTAAGGAATAAATTTGTGAAGAGCATAGAAATTGCCAAATGACAGGCAGTTTTGACTTCATCAAGCTGTTGATTTATGTCCCTATGAACTGGCATAGCTACCAGACATAGCGACTCCAGATTTTGCTGCTTCCAGATCTGCAGAGGCAACAAACGTCATCACTGGTTTCTCTGTGCATAATGGAAAGGAAATCTCTTTTTTTAAGTCATATGAGGTGATTATTGATACACTTAGAAACATTCTAACTTGGTCGTATTAGAAGTAAAATAAATGCTTCCAAAAGACTCCTCAAACTTTTGCTTCCAGTCTATTTTTTAATATGAATACATTTCTCCAGGCACAGTAACTTACATGCTGATGTATTGGTTTTGCAGGTGAAACTAGAATTTTTCTGTCTTTCATTCTGACTCGAGAATACATAGCAAAAATTATCCCATCAGGATATCTGTGTCTCTTGACAGTATACTCTTCAACATTAATAAACTAGTATTTTCAAATATTGACCAATTTATAAATGTATATTGCAACATTCAGGGAAAATGTTGGATTCCTAATGATACCAACTATAGAAAGAAACATAATCCTCAATAGTAAAACTGTCATTCTTTTCAGTAAATAAATACCTGCAAGTGGGCTCAAAAGACCTGATCTGACACTTTGGTCTATCACCAGCCTCCCAGTATGTAAGAAAGTATATTCAAGCAACAGACCAGGCATAAATTACTCAGTTGCCATGTCTTTGACTCTGCAGTGGTGCAACTATAAATTGGGAAACATTTCAATCATAGAGTTTTAGCTCCTTATGTTTATATGCACCTACCTGATTTCTGTTCACTATGGATGTTCTATAACTATCTGATTTCCATCTGCTTCACTTTGAAAGCCAACTACCCAGATCAATTGTTCATGTAAGTCCCTGTTGGTTACAGTTTGAACAGTTATGAACATTTGGAAACGCACACCCTGGTTACATTTGCCATAAAAAACTTCCCTTAATAAATCCCACAAGTTAGCTTGAGTATCAAAATAACAACGTGGGTCAGCAACAGCTCAAGTCTTGTCAGTGACAAAGAAGCATCCCTAAAGGAGCAGCATTTCAGTTCTCCAGGTCCTTTTAATCAATGAACCTCCAGAAATCTCTGAATGGGGGGTTCCAAAGGCTCTGAGACAAATTAGCTCCCTTTGCCTTAATCTAAAACCCACCTAAAATATGTAGTAAGAGCCTCATCTGTTCCAGGCAGGTTTGAGTCTGACCCTATGTCCATTTAAATATCAGCTTTTGTGCACAGAGCTTGAACATCCCAACACAGTGCGCCAACCACAGCCCTAGGTGGTGGCAAGGCATGTTGCCAATGCAAAGAGGCTGTCCTGATTTTCTCACTGGGTTGATTAAGTACAGAGAAATATTGTCCCTACTGTGATGGCTAAAAAGGATTTCCCTGTGATTGCTTTTCAGGCTGTGAAATGCTGGAGCCATGGTTTTACGGTTTTGCTCTTTCACTTCTGGTTGTGTCATTCTTATGTGGTTTATCTCCACTGCAAGACTGAGACAGAAATGAAGTCATGTCATATTTTATTTCAGGTTCAGGCCATGTCTTGCCATGAATAATGTTCACCTGTTCGGAAATTTCAACTGATCTGTAGAGATTGGCACTAAATCAAGGATTATATTTTATTCCCAGAACTTCTGTACTCAGTAGGAAATAGCCAATAAAAACTGGATATCCTACATTATTAAAGCACAAAGTCACTAGGGGAAATAACATCCTTCCCAGCAGAACAAAGGGGTGAGAATGCTTTTAACTTCACCTATAATTACAACAATCTCACAGATCATTTTTCTGGCCTATCCTGTCACTTCTCCCTTAACACTTCAAGAGTAGACTCTCCTCTTTGTCAGTGGTCAGCCCACCGCTCTTCACTGTCATTAGCAAATACGATACACATTTTGTTTTGAAACCAAATTCATCTTCCTTTTGTACAGTACAATGTACAGTACAGCCTGACTCTGGCATCAGTCTGTGCAGCACTGCAGCTCCTCAGTTCCTTTCTTGTTAAAAGATCTCCGCACCGCTGCTAGCCCTCTCACTCCACTTGCTAGGCAACTCTTCCACACAGCCACATAGCTCACTTTCAATGCTCTGACCTCACACCATTTTTCTCTTTTGTGCTTTTTTTAGTTTGATCAATACTTTCACTCTTCCCTATCTGCTCTGGAAGTGCTCTAAAAGCATCAAGTAAGTTTGGCTTTTCGCATGTTTGCTTTACCTGACATGCTTTTGGTACTTATGTTGGCCACCTGTAATCACTCCATCTTACCCAATTTAGTAACAACACCAAAAGCCAGTAGTAGTTACTCATTGCTGGTGCTCCTGTCCTTTGACATTTAAAACAAAACCTCTTAGACTTTCTATATTACAGAGGAATGCCTCCAGATACAAGCAAGCATAGACATGTCTACAAATAATCATAGAACCATTAAGGCCAGAAAAGACCTCCAAGATCACTGAGTTCAACCTTTGACCAATACCACCATCCCCACCAAACCACATTGTGAGGTGCCAGGCAGGGTGACTCCATCACTTCCCTGAGCACCCTGTTCCACTGCTTAACCACTTTTTCAGTGAAGAAATTTTTCCTAATATCCAGCCTGAACCTCCTCTGGTGTAATCTGAAGTCATGTCCCTTTGTCTTATCACTAGTTGTCCAGAAGAAGATGATGACCACCAACTTGCCATAACCTTCTTAGGAAAACAAGACTCAGAGGCAAAGCCTACATACATTAGCCCAAGTGCCTATGTACCATGCAGGGCCACTGGCTACAGAACAGAAGTTACTTTAATGCACACAGAATCATAGTTTTTTGTTTTTTCCAACATGGACTTGAAATCAGCAGACAGATGGGTATATAATGTAATGTTCCCCAGCAGAGGAAAGAAAATAAAGAGGAATATTGATACTGTAAAGTTTATTTCAGTCATCAAGGTGAACAGCAACTGCAGAGATAGCACTGAAGAAGCAAAGATTTCCCCTCCTGTAGCCTGCCTGTCTGTCTGCCCTTGCAACAACATTTCTAGTGCTCTGCATATAAAAGATGATTTAGTCCTATTAAAGAATTAATGTTCAGTTCTCCTTAACAGGATAATTCCGGCCATTTCAATGTCAAGACTTAAGGGGTTTTTTTGCAGTGATTTGATCTGGTACATCCAGATAATGTTTATCTACTGAAAATGGATTTTGTTCAAAGAATAAGAAAATTTTAAACAGCAATGTAAGTGAGAGGTCAGTCAGATTAAGCAGGTATATCTCTGTGTATTTGAACATCCCCATCCTTTTCTTGTCTGCTCTCTCCAGAAATACCTCTATGGAAAAAGAGGTCTGTGACGTTTGGAAAATCCTTGACCAATGAATGTGAGGAGGCCTCAAAGAGGTCAGGTTTGTATGTATTTATAAAGATAAAATTGGCTCAAATCAGCTCCACTGGCTTCACTCCAAGCTCTCCAGGCAAATTTCTTGTAGCATGGAGGTCCTTAGAGAATCCTGGAATTTCACTTAGTGGCTTTTGTGATGTCTCTATTTTCAGAACCTAAATGTTTGTCCTGATCTGTTTGTCTAGGTCTGGTCCATGGGGCAATCACTGCAGGGCACTCTAGTGAGTTTTGTTGTATTTAAAAGTTGCTACTTTGGTTGGAAAAGAGTTTGTCATCCCTCAGCCCACTGAGAAGCAGGGTCCTAATATCCCAGGTAGCTGATTCAAAGGCAGCCCAGGTATTTCCAGTGCTATGCTGTGACTTTTTCTATTACTTAGTGTGGACTTTCCCTCAGTATTCCTGTGTTTAATATAGTCCATGTTGGGGATCATGAAAAAATAAGCAACTTTGTGTCCCTAGAGATACTGGCAGCATGAAAACTCATTTCTGATGCTAGAATTCCTAGAGAGCTTTCAAAAGCTTGAAGACTGTTTCATTTTCAGGGACTCAGCTTCTAAATCATGTCTGCCACTATAAAAGTGATACACATTTAAGCTCTACACTGTTCATGCATTTTTTAATATTTCTATTTAATTATTTGCTTGCTTGCCTAGGCCAATTTCTTTTCTCTTAATAAGAGTAAAATGAAGTTAAAGCGTATGCATTATTAAATTTAATAGGAAGTTACAATTGAATTACAAAACAGTAGCTATTTCTCTTATTTATTATGATGTACTAGTCTTTCTCTTTCACTCAAAATGGATCTTCTTTCTCTGCTTGTAAGATATGGGGGAAATGGCCTAATAAGCTGTCTTTTATAGTTGAGATTTTCAGAGCAACTTCAGATATCTGAATGCCCTCATCCCATTTAATTTAATGAGGCCTGAGAATCAAATCCCTTAAGCAACCACAAAAACTTCAGAAGGGAGGAAGGATATTCCAGCAGCCAGTGCCTTTATGTCAAGGCTGACTGGTCCATGGGGAACTCCCTCTGTAACTAAAGATTCCACCACGCTTTGTCACCTATCATGGGGACATACAGGTTGTGTCGGGATGAAGACATTACAAATGGTGAATTTTTGGACTGCACAGAGGGAGGGTTGTGTACCTTCTACAGAAAACCATCATATTTCACTATTTCTTTGCATTGACACTGTAGACCTGGAATTTTATACATGCCAACATGATGGAACCTGCATTATTTAATACGAGAAATCATCAATCCCCCTGAACAAGGGCATTGAAAATCATGATTCAGGTAAATTTTAGGCTACAAAATTGGTAACAATTATATGGCAGCAACTTTCACGCAGTCTTACAGGAGAGGTGATGGAGACAAAAACAAGAAGCGTGAATATGATTTGGAGCCCATAATATGCAGCATTAAATGCTTTGATACAAAAAAAGAAGGTCTCTTTCAAACCAATTCTACTGAAAACTGTAAGATTCCTTTTTCCAGAGTGAGGGACTTGCTATAACCATAGTTACCTCGATTATGTATTTTCAACATGATTGTGGTTGAGAAAAGTGAAGGAGAGTAAATGTGCATTGGTTTCTAAGGCATACTGGAACTAACCGAGGGCCTTAAGAATGAAAAGGAAAAGAAACAGGAAATGTTAATCTATCAGAAAAATGCAAATAGGTTCTAAAGCTGGTCAGAAAATTTTGACTGGAAATAATACACAAATGTTTTAACATGAAGGACTGGCACGGATCACTAAGGAAGGTGGACTGGATTTCTCACTGCAGAAATATCAACCTTTCTCCCTCTGTAGTAGATTTCAGATCTTTTCAGACCTTGAAGTTCACATCTGTGCATATGAGGAAAAATATAGTAATGACAGGGTGATTATGATTGATTTTTTTTTTGTCTTCTCCAAAGAACACAGAGTCTAAGTGATGTTAGATTAATGGAGATAATATTTATTTAATAGTGTCTCATAAGTTCGAAATAAAAAGGAGAGATTACAAATGTAGCTGCTGTGAATCTGGAATGAAACTGTTTTCCCACTGAACTTTGAAAAAAACAGGAGAAGATAAAAAATGGGTTGTGGAGGGGAGGGGAGGGGAGAGAAAATCATGGCTCAGTTACCTGATCCATAAGAGCAGATGGAGTAAGTAGGTGTGACTAGAAACCAAACTTAGCCTGGGAACTAGGACAGGTTCAAGCTTTCACTAAGATATAAATGGCAAAGATTAAACTTTGATACAGCAGTGCACAGTCCTGACTTTCTGTGCCTGAAAAAACCTGCGATGTGGATCACACATCATTCTGAATTTACCTGACATCCCTATGCTATTCTTCTCAAAAGACTGTGGTTCCTGCTCCTTCTCATAGAAACCTCACAAACTTCAACAAGTACCAGATGGGTCACAAAAATCTGCTTTTCTGAATTTATTTGCAGGGTTGAGGCCTGTAAACCCACTGCACTAGGGAATGTTTTGCTCAGATGCTCAGCAACTGATGTTTTCCCATCTGAGTCACTGACTTGGATCTACTCCAGGTCAGTAGTGGCCAAAGGTAAATGCTATTCTGTTACAAAAATATAAAGTAGATCCCACTAAAAACTTTAAAAGAGCAATTACAATTTCACCCAATTGCTTACGTTAAGTCTAAAAATGACTTGAAAATGTCATGGCATAGAGGTTATTAACTTAAAGACCAACTCTCAGTTATCCAGGATAATAGTGGATTCGGATAATTGGGTTAACAGAAGGAACTGGTGATACAGATTCAAGTTGCAAAGACATCCATCTGGCTCTCTTCAGAGTCAGTCTGAGTCCTGCAGGAATTATCAAGTTTCAGCTTCAGACCAGCAGGATTTGGATTAGTCCTTGTAAAGCCACTGGTCACTACAGTCCCCAAGAATGGTGGAGGAAAATATATGTCACTGTACAAGCGTACCGAGCCTGTTCCCTTGCAGTGCCATGTTCCCAGAGAAAACAATGGGAATGCAGTGCAGAAGAACCATCACATGCCAGGGCTTTCACTGCAACAGTTCCAGTAACACTTGAACTGCATCTGTACAAAACCAGCTTGGATCAAGCACTGGAGACCATCTTGTACTTCATCATATAAACAGGTGTCTCCACCAGGAGCATAGCTGTGCTTGGGCAAGCTGACTAATGGACCTTGCAAGCAGGGACTGTCACTGGCAACTCCGTTAGTGAACAGCTCAGGGATCTAACCAAGGAAGGGGGAGTTTGCCATATGATGGCAACGGAATGATTTGGTGACCACAGACAAACTCACTTGCAATGGAAAAACCATCACCACCACACTTAGCAACAGTGTTCTCCCTACCTTGTCCACAGAAGTTGTTATGATAAGAAAAACTCCAGGTTTTACCAACAGTTGCTGATTATCATATTTCCCAAAGTGGACAAGCCTCCCAGCTTAAAAAGAGGTGAAGAGCACAGGACAGGAAGGGAGTGTATGTCTTGTATGTGGTTCAGTGCCTTCCCACTTCAATCCACAGCGCCTGGCTGCTGACAAGGTAGGCTATTACAGCTCCTTTAGAGCTCTTCAGTGTGCCTGTGCCAGTTCCTAATCCACGGATCACTGATGTGATGGAACATAATGTCAGCTTCAGAGCCCCTTATATTTGCAGTAGTCAGACAGAAAACAGGGAGATGCTTAGCAGCAGAAACTCACTATAGTGCTAACTTTTATACATGTTCATGGAGCCTTTAAAATCTTTCATACTAGAAAGACACAAACCACACTACTCCAGACTTTTCTAATTGCAAAGGCCAAATTACCATGTATAATGAAGCAAAACAATTTAATTTTTATCTCATTTCTGAGCTAAAATGTTACAATTACAAGACCATCAGAGATACAGAGTACTGTTTCTCCTCTCTTCCTTAGTATCTCATTAGAAAATAATTTTTTTAAAGTCTGCTTAACACTACTATGCACAATTACAACTTTCTAGCCAGATCTCACTTACAAGCACATTATTATACAGAGGTAAAGAGTTACAAAGTAGAATCTGGAAGGGCATCTGAACAGCATCCTGTTCCAGATGCAGCTTAAAAGGGCAGTAGCCAGAGTAGCAAATTTAATCATGCCTACTTTCACCTTAAAAATTCCAGCACTAAATTTCAGATCTCTACACTGCCCTACCCACGGAGTGGGTAAATGTCGTCTGCTCTGTGATGAAATGAGTGACAAGATGAAATTTGATTTATGACCTGGCAAGTAACAACAACAAATGCTAAGTGTGGTTTTATTGGTAAAGCATTGATGGGCTTGTCTTTTTTGTGGCTGGAGGAGAAAAGAATCTTTCCTACTTCTCCTCCACTTAAAAAGCTCAAAAGGGGAAGGCTATAGCTTTTTCCTCAGAAGACAGAAGTTGAAATGGAGAACTTTTATGGAGGTCAGGATGAATGCACAAGCTCAACGAAATGAACTCAGTCACCACCATTGTCTGATTCACTTCAGCTTCTTTCTCATGTCTGAGCTTGTCCCTTAAGATGACAGCCTTGATGACAATATCTTGAGAGCCTCTCCAAAGTAATTTAAAGCAATATATAGTTACTTTGGGGCTGAAAGGTCCCAGTTTACAAAGCAATAGCAGCTGTTTGAGATGTGGCCCATCTGCCAGGATGACAGCTCTGCAAGCTTCTCCAGCCTCTTTTGCAAGCAAATAGCTTATCCACCTGATCACAAAACAATTCACTGGGGCTGTATCTCTTCCTTGCTATCCTTGAGGAACTGCAGCATTGCTCCAAGGACAAGGAGCTGACAGGTAGTCACCAAAGCAAACATCAGTGAAAAGCACAAGGTGGGTGCATGGAGGGTTAGAAGCCATCATACAGCCTCCTCACACTAACATAAACTTGGTATTAGAATGATCAGCTCTAATGGGGAGCTTGCTCAGTCCCCCACTTATTTACTGAAGGAATTTTCAGGTTCCAGAGAGCTTTTCCAGACATTCACAATGGTTCAAGCCAACATCCACATCGAAAAATCCCTATTTACATTTATGGTTCTCCAACACTGCCAACTATATGACATGCATTCTGAATCCAGCTCAGCACAGTTCATTAGAAAACAATAACCTTTATCTATCACTGTCTTTAACCAGGCTTCTGTTCATGATGAAGTTTGGAGTTCCTCTTTGGAGTCTCTTCTTTGTGGTAATGGGAGAAGCATCAGTTACTGGAGATTTTCAAAATGATGCTGGTAAATAGCAATGACTTTTGCGACTCCTACCTGTTTCACCTTGAAAATTATTTTGTTACTACTTGAATTTATCTATCCCCTTCCTCAAAGTGCTCATCCAATATATACTTGATAAACCTCCCTCCATGCATGGACATTACTCAAGCGTTTTAACAAGTATTCAATACTGATAAGTTAAGAGGTGACTATTGATTGATCACTAAACAGATGGCTTTTCTTCAGAATTATACCCAGAATTACATAACTTAGGAAGAGAAGCAGCTTTAGTGATCAAGTAAATCATTAGACCTGGAAAACTAATCACTACAAAAGCCCGCTCACCTGTTTAACATTCCAGAAAGCTCTACAAGAAGCCTTGTTCCCATAACCTGTTCCTGTACTCTGACTAAGTGGATTTTTATATTTCATTAATGTTTATCTGTGATACCTTTGAGCTATAAAGCAGAACACCTCCAAGGTCAGGAAGCCTTGTACTTGCAAAATCTAATTGCCTGCCCCGTCATCACCCAAAAAACCAGGGATCCAATCACTGTCTTCAGCAGGAACCAAACCATCCTGGTTGGATTTGTCATATATGAAAAGCAAACTCAAACTACACAGTCAGCCTCACAACATAATGGGTCCCAGCCTGTAAGTACAGTTACATCTCAGATCTTAAAAAATCATAAGATAAAAATAGTAAGATTTTTTTTTTCATCTATTTGATTATTTTAGCATACAGACATGCTGGCCAAGGCAGATGCCTCACAACCACAGAGCTTAGTGTGGCCTGTCTGGGCTGTGCCTTCATGGAGGGAAGGGATTGTGCAAACTGATCCTATGCAAAGAATGTCTATGCCTATGGAAAGGTTCCTCAGCACTCACAAAACTGCCTGAGCCCTGTGATTCAAGGGAGAAGCTCCCTATTATGCTGGTGAGACCACACACTGATGGAGAAAATGTCAGGGTAAAATAACAACGAAGCTCTTTGATGCTCCTGAATGAGCTATAATTACTGCATTGTCTAGAAAAGTAGCTCAATTAACAGAGATACACGCATGGGGGATTATTGTGGTAAAGAACGTTCTCCTTCTAATGACTTTCTACAGAAATTTTTACTCAGAGGGGATTTTAAACATATTAAATGCTAGGCAAAGAGAGCACTGCAGGTAAAGCTCAGCTGCATTATTGAATTTTGAAAGAACAATTTATATTACTGGAACATTTAGAGACAATTCAGGCAGAGATAGTAAATGCTCCATGACCGTCAATAAATGGTTGGTCAGTGGTTATGACACTTAAGAACCTAAGAGGTCCACAGATTGGCTAATGCGATGGAATTGTACCACATAAAAAGTATATGCTACTCCAGTTATCAATGTGCTTTTAACACCTCTTTATTTTTCTTTAACCTTTTCCAGCTTTTTATAAACATGGATTGAATATTAATTAAAAAAAAAGAAGATTGGACCCTGCTGGATCTATTGCAAAGGCACAATGTTTTTGTACTCCTGTCACTCACTTTTAGCAATAGGCAAAATCAAGAGGTCAGAGTCATATCAGTGACATAGTGGTCTGCTGTGTCAGGAAGAAGGGCAGCTGAAACAGACACTCATTACTAATTCTCCGATGACTTTTTAAGTTTGAATTTGCCAATTTACATCTGTAGTCCCTTTTAGTGAAAGAGAGATTTCTACCTGCCTCTGCAGCATTATGGTCCTCTCTATAGCCCACTTCCTCCTCCCTGCACATTCTACCTTCCTTGCTTGCACTGCAAAGTCACACTACTCTCCACTATGGCAAGAATGGATTCAGAATCAATCCCCACCAATGCAATACATCTAGGACCACCACACTCCTTCATGGCGGGGAAGCACCATTCCATGGTCATTGTCAGCTTTTATTTAGCTATAAAAGTGATTCACTCTCCCTGATATGCTGCTGACCTTTTCAGAATTACACCCACAGCTCACCCTGAAGCTAATAAACTCTTGGTGTGAAGGGAAATAAACCCGCCTTAGCCCATTGTAGGATTTTCTAATTATATCTAAAATGCCTTTGCTCTTACAGCAAATCTAGTCGGGAGGGTGTCCCTGTACAAAGGAGCTGACATGCACAAAAGCTCCTCCTCACATCTGAGAAATCTACAGACTGCTCTAGAACAAGCTGACAATGTCAGGATTATTTCTGAGGACAGGTAGATGCAGATGCCATCCCTCTGTATAGTATGTTCAAAATTGCTATTCTCCTGCTGCTGGGGAATACAGACCCCACTAACACAACTGAGGTGTCCCAGCTTTGTTACAAATGAGCTGTTGTCCACATCTCCAGCACTGAATCAAAACCCAACAAAGTTACCGGGGACTAAATGCAAGAGGCTTAGGATAAGACAAATTGCATCCTGAACACTACTGATGTCAAAGACCAGCTCTTCCCCTGGATAGGGAGGCAGGGGCATTTGCTCAGATATGGGTGTTCACATCGTAGATAACCACATCCAAATGAATTTCACCCTCGTTTATTAACTATCAATGGGAGAGAAATGAGATTTCCCACAGCAGTTTCAGCCTGCTTAGAAAGGCTATGTTGGCTTCTGAGGTTTAATCTCCCACTGCTGCATAAAATGGTATCATTTCATGAGCTCCACACTGGGCAATGGTTTTGTGTCTTATACCTGCACAGCCCTGTAAATACAGAAGCAAAGATTTTTTCACAGTATTTTTTTTTCTGCAACCAGGCTGCTCGTTGTAACAGAAACTCATTGAAAAAAGGCAAGATACTGTTAGGAAGATTAAATTTTTTACACAGACAGGAAGATACTGATTGACAAAAGTCAATCAACTAATCATGCAGCTGCTAACCCTTTTCCTTAGATGCCTAAAAAGATAGGTGTGTATTCTCTCCCCTGTAGTCACTAATTTAGCTTTATAAACTTCATAGGGTGATGCCAAATTTACCCGGTAATTGCACTGACAATCCTGCAAGATTGGGATAAGAGTAAATTTTCTTTAGCTCCTGGCTGAATAACCAACAATAGCAATTTTAAAACACATCATCTGTTTCTTTGACTCTTACAGGTCACAGACAAGACCTGACAGAGTTTCCAATCCATTTTCTGGCAAATTGAGGCAACTGACCTATCTTGCTTTGTTAAAGACCTTGTGCTATTTTGTTGGAATGAAAATTGCAAAAATGACTGACCATAAGTCAGGAAATGTACTAATTTCATGTTCTAGTGCATGATTCCCCACACACGTTGCTCAAGAAATGTATTGCCTGCAAGAAACCGAGGTGTTACCTGCTGTGCACAGGAAAGCCAAAAGTAAAAGCTGAGACTGAGAGAAAAACATGTATATAGTCATATTTACACTGCTTGTCATGTTCATAGGCAGGAGAGCAAGGCTCAGTCCGACAGCAATCCAGGCTTCAATTACCTTTTTTTTGCATGAATGGAGGAGGCAGGTTTTCTACCCATAGAAGAAAAGTCTCTCTTTGAGGTGAAATGTTTCCTTCCTGCTGGGATATTATTGAGAAGGTCTGGACAGATATTCACTGCTTTTGACTCCATTTCCCTACCATGGAGGAAATCTCTGCACTCAGGGCTCTCTGATGTCTTTGGTTCCTCCTCAAGGACTTGATTTCCCTGAGGATCCCACTTGGGATGACTTGGGATTCCACTTTGTTTGTAGTGATGTACAAAAAGCCTGAGTTGCATTCCCAGCAGTGTCAGACATCCTGGGCGTAGGTGGACACTGCAGGACACAATCACCCTGGAGAAAGAAAGGCTCCTACCAGTGCATTAGGAAGTCAAGAGATCTGGGGCAAGATGCAACATAGGTAGCTTAAAGCACCCATCTACACAGTGTGAAACAAGCATATTGCCACTTCAGGCTCTCTTATAAGCCTGTAACATCAATTTGGATTGGTTTTAGTTCCAAGAACACACTTCACACTCTGGTGTTGACCACAAAGAAAACACAGATGGACTCACAAATAGCTCTGTAGTGCTTCAATGAGGTGATGTAGGCTTGATACACATGGCAGGAGCTCATGGAAAACATGCCCAAGTTCAGTTGCTGACCCGAGAGAACCTTACCAACCCCATGCATTTTAAATGAGAGCTGAATGTGGCCCAGGCAAGGACCCCTGAAAGGTAACACAAAAACGTGCTGGAAATGGATTCACCAAAGCTTTCTTACTAAAAAGCTTGATTATTGGCCTGAGCTCAAGATTTTGGGTGTAATACCCTTGCCAGACAGAGATTGTTCAACACAGTTAAAATGGAGGATAGAGGTGATCTGGGGAAATTATTGATGTTTTTTTCACATTCAGGTACTTACTTGTTTTTTCAGCCTTTCTGTCTCTTTTCATTACAAAGTGAATCAAAGGCGGATCCACATACACAGCTTCTTGTGAAACTGCTGGAGTGACAAGAGATAGCAAGATACTTAAATTGCATGCTGTACTTCAGCTAGAACAGAAACTTTCTCTGTTTCTCAGATTGTTAAATTGGCCAATACTGAAACCTGTGATACTTTTAGGTAAAATATAAAGGACCTTCAGAGCACACACAAGTTATTCCTCAATAGTCCTTATCCTACCTTTAAATTCAGAGGACATATATATCTTTAGGATTAGCTCCACTGCATTCAGTTCCTTTATAAAACCCTACCAAGGTAATGAGATCTGAAACACCAGGTCTTGCTTCCTGTCCAAGTCCATTGTTTTGTTCTTTCTTCATGCTGTTGGCCTGTATACTTCATCTGCCAAATTATATTTTTTTAAACTGATTCTGGATTCAGTAATAACTACATCTCTTAAAATTCAACCATTACTTAGATGTGAGTAGCAGAAAGCACCTATCCAGCAAGAGCTGCAGTTTCCTCTAAAAAATAAACAAATTTTAGACCAAAATGCTATCTTTTCCATGTAATCCATATCTCCATTTTTTGCCCTTTCCTGTGTTTCAGCTCTGTGAAACACTTAGCCTTAATTCTGTCTTGAAATGCTAAATTTTCAAGCTGACACCTGGCTGTCCTGCAGTTACAACAGTTAAAAATGTATCTGAATTAAATATGGCATGTATTGGGGGAAAAATAAAGCAACATTTACAGATTTTTTTGACTGTGATAGAGTTAACATTCTCCACAGTAGCTAGTTTGGGACTGTGTTTTGGATTTATGATGAAAACAGTGTTGATAACGCTAGAATGTTTTTGTTTCTGCTGAGCAGAGCTTACATGGAGTCCTTACACTATTTTCTAGCCATACTCCCTTCAAAGGCAATTTTTCTGAATGAAACTGGCTATCTTCAGCATGTCCTTTTGGGACAGGCTGTAAGGTTGTTAACTGGCATTGAATGTGAAGGCAATCTTTACCTTGGAGAGCTGTATGCTAGGAAATGCTATAAAGCAGATGGTCTCCATGGCTGTTTCCTGTTTTGAAGTGTCAAACTCTACGCATCCTGGAAGGTATATTTCCTTGCCTTTTACATTATTCTTGCTTGTTTAGCTAGATTCACTAGTAAAAATTTTTTTTTAATTTCTGAATGAAGTCTTCTCTTTGAGATATTCCCACCATGTCCCACATGGAATGAACATGGAGAATAGACTATTTTTGCAGCAATCTGTTATATATTGACCCCTCTTACTTGATATCTGTTATTTGACACCTGTCAATCTTCCTCAGACTGAGCAACCCCAGTCCTGCCCATCTTCCAGTGTGTGTCATTAGCACCACATCTCTAACTGACTTCAGTGCTCTCGTCTGAGCTTTCTCCAACTAGCCCAAAATCTGTTGCCATGTGGTGCTTGCAAAACTCTGGACTGAGGTCTTATAGCAAATTGGGGTAGTTACTGTCCTCCTGTGTCTGCCTTTGCTGCAGGACAATGAGTTTGGTTATTTAGTCAAGGTAAGCTTCTCACCCACTGCAATTTCCAGAACTTCTGCAAATTTGATTTCTCCCACTTTCATTTGCATAGTTGAGACTTTCTGCCTGACTTTACTGCACTGTAACTTGACCATTTTCTTAAAATGTTTCAAAATAACTTCTTTCGAATGAGACTCTTACCCACCAGTGTGTTCAGTCAGTCCCCACTTGGTGGTACCTGCAAACTGCCTAAGCAGGTTTCCTATTCCATCATCTAGGGTATCAGTGCAAATAACACTAGACCTGACAGGTCAGTCAGCTCTTTAATCTCACTCAGGGCAGGCCTTGATTTCCAGGGTATTACACACATGTGTTCAAGCAGTTTTACTCAAACCAGGTATCTCTAGATCTTGAATTATTTTGTGGTAACAGTAGTTGGAGAGAGGTGCCTTGTCATGTCTTCATAATCAAAACCTTTTTATTTTTTTCCCTCCAGGTTCATCTAAGGCTCTCTTGTTTATCCATTCTGTGCCTAGATCCTTCTTGAAATACTATCTCTTGCCATTTTGCCACTACACTACACTACCATTTTGCCAGACTGACTCTCCAACACCAGCTTTCCTTTCCTTCAGTTTGTCTTTGATGTGGGCTGTTAAGCCTTTCAAATGCATCTTTTGGTTGATGTTAGTCTTACATTGTCTACCAGAAAGCCCTTATTCCTTGTCTTAACACTTCCAAAAGAGGAAGTGTTTGCACCAAAATCAAATGGGAACCCAGCACAAAATAGTGTTGATTGAGGGAATCTTTGTTCTTTTTACATATTATAGGTGGGATCCTGCAGTATAAATACCTGTCCTGCAACAATAGCTAAGTTCTTGGCACAGAATTGATTTCACCATAGCTGAAATTTTGCCTGTGACTTGAACTCAACTATTTACCCTGGGAAAAAGCCAGTGTCCCTGGTGAAAACCAGTTCAAGGGCCTGCCTGAATGCTGGGTATCTTAAGCCCACTGAGGAGTGATTTGGTCGTGGAGACACCAATTACCCACTCCAGGGCAAGCTGAATTACTCTCTGGGCTGCACTGACTTCACTGAGTGCATATCCATGGACAACAATGGGATCCTTAGGCATAGTGGGATCATTTCAGGGACAGAAAGCCAGGAAAATCTGATGCAGTGATGAGCACTGGATCTCTAGCCTGGTTGCATCTCTCCCTGTTAAAATGACTGAAACAAGGCTGGAGAAAAGCCCTACATTATGGCCAGGTCCCAGACTCCTTGCCCAGCAGTTTATCCAGAAGCCTGCTTCCATCCGAGGGATGCATCCCTAAAGATACCACCTTGCTGTGTACTGGTCTTGCTTCACTACTCAGTGGGGACAACTGCACAGAGAATGTATGTGTCATTCACCATCAAAAATGATCAAATTTAACAGCAATGTGTGTCTCATGAATATGCTAACCATGGAGACTCTTTTCTCACACCATAAGGCAAACTGCACTGATTGAAAGTCACTTGCCTTAGTAGCATTAGGGTAACTAATGATGCTGTGTAAGAACTAACTTTGAGAAGCCCTGGATTTCAGCCTTACCCTGTTAATCAGTTCACCTGAATGACTTAGAGGTTCAAAAAGAAAGGAAAACCCTTCAAAAACAACTTCCAGAAGTACGTGTTGTTGAGGTTTAGGAGTAGGTCTCTTGCCAGGATGGCTTCACCTGTCACCTTGCCTTGCTTTGCCCTTCTGTTTCTGAGGTTTGATCTATATTTTATGCCAAAAGCCAAGTTCCATGCTTTTTACAAGAAAGTCACCAATGACCCTTTTGGCTGGTATCAGCAGGAAGGTATGTGCACATTAGTCCCATTAATCTGTGCATTAGCATGCAAAAGAATTATTTTCTTTAGCAAACAAAGAGGATGACCTGCAGTCTCTGAGGATACTGGGTGCTAAATAAGCTTCCTCAAATTTTCAGATTTTTTGTAATGATGGTCCAGGTTCATAAAGGTATTTCACCAGCTGAATCTCACTAAAATTCGTGGAAGACCAGAGCAATGGTGATTTTGTGAATCTTGCCCAATGTGCCTGAACTCCAGACCAGGTGCCAAAGACTACAGGCAATGGCAAACTTTCAATAAAGATCAATGGAATAGGCTTCAAGAGCTGTTATTGTTAAAAATCTAATGTTAAGGCATCTCCTCAGCTGAAGTAAATTGTTCCAGGCTTGTAGAAGTCAGTGGATCTTGTACAACTGAAATAAGCAGGCACTCATCCCATGTCTTTCTTCGATCTGTAAGTTGACTCTCATGGGGTTTTTTAACAGGGATCTGCTGGCATAGACCACAATAGTGGCCTGTTGGACTGTCCCTGGGAATAGTGAGACAGGTGAAGCAGGTTTTGTGCATTTTCCTTATGAGAATACATTCCCATGGAAACTGAAATGGAAGCTCCCTGAAAATGGAAATGCCATTGGAAGATCTTTAAGGTTCCTTCCAACAGAAGCAGGAGGGCAGAGAAACAGAGAGGTCTGAGATACTCTCAAATTTGCTGAAGTCTACAAGCTATTAGAATATTCCCACACGCATTTTGTAAAAGTGGATCAGTAAGAAAGAAGCTGCAAATCCAGCTGAAACATGGTGCCAGTTTGTATAAGGATGCCTCCCCATCAGCTTCCCTGCAGAACATTGGGTAATCAGCTTTTAAATATTTTATTTACTGTGAATTTCAAGCATTTCCCCAGCATGCTGAAATGTGCCAAGGATTGTGGCTTTTGATATTTAAGCCAAAACCCAGTAATCTGTTGACCTGTCAAATATGATATTCCAAGTGTTTAATAATAACTTTTTAAAATCCTGTAGAAGTCAGTTCAGAAAATATTCCTGTTTAACAGGCACTGGTGGCTGCTTTAAACCCTTCACTTAAGGCCTGTGTGGAAGAGAATAACAGATAAGACCAAAGCCAATATATCCTTTGAGCACTGTGATCAAAGTACATAAAAGATACTTCACCAGGAGTATTTTGACAGCAAAATACTGCTGCTACACTAAAGCTCTCAGTGCATCACTGGAGAAACTACTGAAGCACTTCTTTCTTTAAAACACCAGCCTCTTATGATGAAGCACATGGGTGAAGCCCAAACCTCACAAATACCAGTGGAAGTACGACCAGTTGATAACAGTGGGCTGAAGACCAGATTGCTTATGGCCTAACTGGACTATTTGTTTAAAATGTTTATAAGGGGGAATGTGTCACTAGTCCCATTGATAAGAACAGATTACTCCTGGCATGTTGATGCACCTACACACACTTCCAGAGCAGCCAGAATATGCTGGCAGTGGTGTCAAGCTGTACCAGCACTCCCGAGGAATAACTACTTTTCATACCAGAGTTGCAGGAGAGATGAACTTCAAAAGACTTCTAAATTGTTGTTCCCATCACTGAATGTATCTGTGGATATAGGCACAAATAATGTGACGGTGACTGTTCTCCTTGTCTCCCCAAGTAGACCCTTATCTTAGCTATTTCATTTTTTTTAAGATCTAAGCACATTGGAGCTGAACTGGGAACTGAAGAGACTGGGGTCTTTTAAATGCCTGCACTAACAGGCAGCAGAATAATAATTTCAGTTTGCTGAGTCCGTTAGAAAGGAGGATAGGCCTTGGGTAACAGTCCTCATCACTGCTAAAATCACAAACAGAACATATGAGGCTATTGAAAAGGTAATCAGGAAGGGAAGTTGATAACACACAATATGAACTTGATTAATAGAAATAGATTGACCAAATTTTGTATTTCTAACTCAGCTAACAAATAAATTTAAATGACCTTCCTAGTCAGAAGCAAAGTGCATCTTGAATTATTTCCACTTTAATTAATCAAGGTGGCAATTAGTAAAACTGGTGTCTTTTGGAATTAGCAGGGATTTAGAATGAGTTACATTTGTACTGGAAAAGTGCTTGCGATTTGTGTTTTCTGAATAAATAAGAAAAGAAGAGGCTCCCGAGGGATCCAACAATGGCTAAAAATTAATGCCTGTGTACTGGAAATGCAAATCAAGGCCTAAGCCAAAACATGGACCAGTGTGCTACGTCTTCTGCCAAATACAATAAAGCCTGGATAGAAAAAATCCGAAAATTGCTCACATTTGAAATGGGGTTATTTTTGAGATCCCCGATGCCCACATGTGCGCCCAGAATAGCCTGAGTCAGGGAAGGAAGACAAGCTAAGACAGAAGAGATTTAAGTGTGCTTTTTATGTTGTTTGGTTTCCTCAGCTCAGAAATACAACGACATTGTCATGCAAGGCTGATTATCTCTGAGAGCAGCATGTCAAAATGAAAACACCTCAGTACGCACCAAACCATGCACCAGCACCCTGCAAACAGTGACCCCAACTGGGCTCCACAGAGGAGCTTTCTTACACAGCAACCAGGTGGAAACCTCAGGGTTTAAAACTTCTTTAACAACTGTGTTCTCTCACGCTGTTTCAGGTCCCTGAGAGGGAGGAACAGAGCAAAATTAATCAGGAAACGTGGATCTCTCTTCTTTTGGGATATAGGTGCTCCTTCACACCCTGTCCTGTTTTTCTGGGCTTTCAGATTCCAGACTCCATGCAGGGATCCAAGCATAGTCCAGCCAGCCAACCATTGCAACATTTGAAACACCTCTCATATTTACCCTGCCCTGGTAGAGCAAGACTTTTGAAGCACTATGACAAGTTACCAGTACAGGGTACCATGACTTCTAGCTCTTACCCTCAGACAGCCCTTTTTGTGGCATTGGTACAAGGGCGAGCCTCTTGCCTCCTCCGTCTTGGGCACTGAGCTGAAAGTCACCTCACCACCTCTTAACTCTAGCAGGAGGTTATAAAGCTGCTCTGAAACAAGACATAGCCAATCGGAATAGATGACACAATAATCATTCCTTGCTGTTCAAGGGAATAAACCAGCAATGCTATGGGGTTTGGAAGACTTCTTCTGTCTGCCAGTCACAGAGCAAAGTCCCTCTGTGACCAAGAAGGCATTAATTGATGTCTCTCACTCTGCAGGAGCCACTTAGCAGCTCATCTCTGTGTTCTGTGCTTTGGTTGTTCTGTCCAGTTTGTTCTTTTGATGCTCTTTCAGGGTTTTCATTAGTGGAAGTTCAGAGATGCTGGTGCCATTAGACATCTATTTTCCCCAAACGGTTCCTGAGGATCCACTAGCTACATCTATACTAGCATATAAAAGGGCTGGGTTAGTTGTCCCTTGTATAAGGACTTAAAGAGCACAGCTGCCTGTCTCAAACTTCTACAGAAGAAAACTGCCATAAGATAAAGTACCACAGTAGGAACTTGAGATAAGCACAGAAGGGAGGAATTTTTGTCAGGAAGGCGCTAATTCCAGGCCTGTTGGAGGTAAGGTCTGGTTAACACATCCTGGTTAACGCAACTGGACAAAAATTTGTACTGTGGCAAACTGTGAGAAAGGAATCAAGCGCTCATATACATATCACCTCAAATTAAGGGAACAGAACCTGCAACCACCCCATTAATAAATACCCAGAACTTGGACTGTATAAGTGTGGTACCCCCAGAAGAACGACTCCAGGACTCCCTTTGCCAAGAAGCCCAGGGTGAAGAAGGACCTAAAGGACAACACTGGATCTATGGGCGGTGATTATCTTCTGTTTGATCTCTCTCTTTTCTATGTCTATCTATGTCTTTCTATCTCTCTTGCCTCACATTTATTGTTAAATAAAATCCATATTATTGACTTTGGCATATGGTCTCTTTTGCACCTTAATTCAGGCAGAGGCATCTCTCACCAATCATACCTTAACACCTTGGCATAGCATTGCATAGCTATAGCATGGCATTACAGGTTGCCCAGAGAGGCTGTGGAGACTTCCTCACTGGAGATATTCAAAAATTGTCTGGACAGAAGAATCCTGTGCCATGTGCTCTAGGATGACCCTGTCTGAGCAGGGAGGTTGGACCAGATGACCCACTGTGTTCTCTTGTAACCTTACCCATCCAGTAGTTTTGTGTTCTATGGCCCAAATGGTCACCTCTCTCCCCCTGCCACAGGCTGGCCTTATCCCTGCTCCTTAATGGGAATCATGATTGCACAGAATGTTCCTGGAGATGTGATCTTTAATGAACTTGCCCTGTTTGCAGCCATGCCAAGGAGCGTGGTAACATTGCATAGTTTGGACAGTTCTTACACCCACATCTTAACACTGTTAAGTTTATTAGTTCAGACATAAACACTGATTCCACTTTAAACCATTAAGGGCAAGTTTCTTCAGACTAAATGTCTGGGATAAACCCTTAAAAACTACTTGAAAAACTACTTAAAAAACAGTCTACTGAAAGTGGAGAAACAGATACATACCATAAGCTTTAAATATGTCTACATATTCTTGTATTTCTTGCATAATAGATGATTCTGCATGTGGATAAAAACCGTAAAAAATAACTATGGGATGTGCAAGTAAATACAGCACACAACTGTGAAATGCTCTCTTATATTTCTATTTCAAAATAAATGTCCTGTAAGATTTTTTGTTAAAAAAATAAGTTTTTCAAATGCTGACAGATCAGTATCTGAAAAATTCATGCTCTGTGTTAGTAAAACTAAGAAAGTTATTTTTCATTTCTCAGTGATAAAATTTCCCAGAACAGTAGAATATTTTTTTGTATATTCAGGATTCATTGGATTTCTGTCTGACTGCAATACTGTTAGTGAAAATATGAACATCACCAATATGTACTTGAGGTGAGACAAGAAGTTTGTGTGCATGAGAGATCTTCCATCCCCTGAAGGGACATTTGTGAGATCTACAGCTTGTTCTTGCTGCTGATGCACTGAGCACACAAAATAACAGCAATTTCCAGGAGGTTGTCAAGTACACAAATATATACAGCTTCTGCCAGGCTTGTACTGCCAAGAAAGTTCTTCATTTAATAGGTAATAAGAGACCAGCCATATCGGCTCAGAGCATGTGTGCAAATAGTGAACAAGTTTTATATTGTACTTGGATTTGGTAAGGCCAGAGGGAACATCATATGACTGTACACAGCTAATGAGATGACGGACCACATTCAAGACTTCAGAATAGTGAGAATGACAGAGTCAATATGATGGGTTTAAGTCAATTTACTAAGGGCTTATTCATGTCAGAGTGTCATAAAAAGATGAGAGAAAGCAACAGGAAAGTAGTTCCTTGTAGCTTAACCAGGGAAAATGCTCCAGCCTTAGCTCTGATGTCAGATCAGGTTTTTATTCCCATGCTGAGTCACTGGAGAGCAGGCACACAGGTGCATCTGGCCCATGCTGCTCCTCAAGAACCATCGTGATGCACCATTCAAGAACAGCCCAGCATTTTGTGCCTCAGATTTATGCACTGGGTGAAGTTACAAAATAAAAACAACCCCATGAAATCCCGTCACTTCTAGTCTTATTTGTGCCCCTTCCTGGCTTTATGTTTTACAGCTGTTCATTTTGATCTTCCCCAGAAGACATCAGCTGGATGGAGGCTGCAGGTGTCTGTCGTGTCACATACCATTTACATCTGACCCGCACAGACCCTGATGCAAAGTGCAGTGAAGTCAATGGCAAACTTTTCTTTCCTTCCTGTGGCACTGGATCAGGTTTGTTAAACTGAAACTTACAATGGGGAAGAAGAGACTGCAAAGGTGGTTATCGCAGAATGGAAAACACATTGATTTTACCTTTCTGTTTTGAGGTAGCTGAACATGTTTTTTCAATCTAGAATTATGTTTTCACTTCAAAAACTAGGAGACAGAGACACGCTTGCATACAGCCTAACTAGGACATGCAAGCCTTGGGCAGTGATGCATTAGTCACAAACATTAATATCTCCATGGGTGGAAATAGCAGGGGGATGGGTCAGGAGGTCTGAAATTTTGCTACTTCTAAGTCCACAGCAGCCTTTCACATTGCAAATCACTCTTGTTTATTCATGTGGTTAGCTTCTGCTTGCAGCTTGTTTTCCCTAGAGATCTGGTGATTGGAGCTGGAAAATCTCAGGTTTTGGAAAATCTGTTTCAATGGGTCTGAGAGTCAAGAGCAGCAGCAGAAGAATTAAATGAAGGATTAATTAATAAACAAGAGCTGAAATGGTGATAAGTCAACATACTTAGCTCCCAAACTAAATGTTTTTTGGACATTCTACGTCACTACTTCTCTTGTTCAAATAGAAGAAAGAAGAGAGTCAATCTCTAACCTCACCAACTACCAACATGCCTGTGACATGTGGAGCTGGTGAGCCAGAGTAATGACCAGCTGATTACCTACAGATGCTGGCCTGGAGGGATAGAAATCAGAAGAGAAGTTTCACACTGGCTGGATCCGCAGTTCCCTGGGGAAAGGGAATTTCACAGAAATGTCCATTTCTCCTCATGGCCACAGCCAAACCCTCTCTTGTCACGACACAAGGTACATGCCCAGCACATCACCTGATTTGCAGACATGCCCTGTCATGGCACTGATAGTTTTGATCAGAGCTATGTTGGCCCTCAGGAGGATGAGGAAAGAGAGAATGAAGAGGAGGGGGAAAGCAGTGCAAGCACTTGAGTATTGCCAGATTTTTAAATGTCTTTGGAAAGCAGCATCCCTCATTTTCTTCTCCTGCAGGTAACTGCCAGGAAGAGCCTTTGACATCAAATACAAATGCCTTTAGGGAAGAAAAAATAAGAGAAGATGGACGGGACTGATTTCTGTCACTCTTATTTGGGTCATAAGCAGTTTCTTTGGACATAATAAGAACTGGATACACACAGGGGAGAGAAAAGAACAGCAAAGATAAAACCTGCCATTCCTGATTTTGGTGCTAACTCTTGTAAACATGTTCACTGTAGGAGACAGACAGACACAACATACTTTCAGGCCACCTGGAGACCTGGCAAACTTATGTCATTGTGGCGCTCCTTAGAACATTGCTATCTAGCTGCCTTTTTGGCGATGAGTTCACAGCCAAATGTTCTCTGAGCATGATCCATTTTTTAAGCACATGGCAAGAAAAGATGAGAAAGAGAAAAAATAAGTGTAGAAAGGGAAAGAAAACATAAGATAAAGAGAGATAGTATAACTGCTATTCTTCGAGTTGTTTGAGCCAATTGACAAAGGAATTAAAAAAGCTAAACACATTTCTTCATGTCCAACTTGCCCAGTCATCTCTCAAAGTGAATATATGAAAGTTAAGCAACATCAATAGCTTTTGGAATTCGAAGACAGAGGAAATAATGACTGATCTTTTCTATCTCTTCTCCAGTTATCACTCCTGTAATTTCAAACAAATAAGACCAAAAATACTTATTAGGTGAAGTACGGGAACAGGTGTCCCAGGAAAGTTGTGGATGACTCATCCCTGGAAGTGTTCAAGGACAGGTTGCATGTGGCCCTGAGCAACCTGGTCTAGTGAGTGGCATTCCTGCACATGGTGAAATTGTTGGAACTAAATGATCTTTTAGGCTCCTTCCAACCCAAACCATTCTACAATTCTATGAAAAATGTTATACATCCCACCAGCTCATTTTCTTCTTTGTCAGTTAGTCCTACTTTCCAAGAGTAGTTGTAGTTAGTCCTACTTTCCAGCTCAACACTTCTCTTGTTTACAAAGCACTGTCCTTGACTGGCATCCATAGACCCTCTTTTGGATAAAGCTAATTTATCTTTAGCTCTTGCTGACATATTTGAACATCCCTTGGTATCAATCTACATTGGTCTTTATTTTGGATGATGTAAAGTCTAGACCACGACAGAAGCATTATGCTCCTTGTTCTAGCTTCCTCGTTGGTCTAGGAAACTATCTGAGCCCTGTGGTACCATTTTCTAGCTGAAAAAATTTGGGATACATACAAATGACCCTCCTGCTCTAGGAGTTATGTTGGTGAGCACAGAAAAGATACCAAGAGCAGGCTAAAGTCTCTTCAGAAGTATCCATTCTTATCAGAGAGCAGACAGTTTACAATCTAACTGTAATCTTGAGAATCAACTTGATTTAGACTAGTTGGGTATCTAATTTAGGACACCATCATGCTATCCTTGAAAAAAAATCACTGGCAAAACCTGTTTGACTCAGTGAACTCTGCATTCCTCCTTGTTTCTTGCTGAGTGAGGACTCTCAGATCCAGAATGTACCTCAAACCCAAGTTGGAGCAAGAAGTTGAATTTTAAATATCTTTTTGTTTAATTAATCTAACAGGGACTTACTTTGCCTCCCCAAGAATCCTCATATCCAAGGCTGGTGAGGTGAGCTGGATCTTTTGAAATGAGAAATACAGCACCTCATTGGTCTGGAAGCTTCTCCTAAGCACATAACAGAAGTTAGCATGCAACTGACTCCAGTATTCAGGAATGAAGACACACAGAATTACACACAGAATTAACAAGGTTGGAAAAGACTGTAAAGCTCATCAAGTCCAACCTTTACCCAGCTTAACAACCTATCCAACACCAGTCTAACATCTAAACCATCTAAACTATGTCACTAAGTTCATCATCCAACCTATCCTTAAATACGTTCAGGGATGGTGACTCCACCACCTCCCTGGGAAGCCCATTCCAATGGGAAATCACTCTCTCTGTGAAAAAGTTTCTCCCGATATCCAACCTGAACCTCCCTGGACACAGGCTAAGACTGTGTCCTCTTGTTCTGTCACTAGTTGTCTGAGAGAAGAGACCGACCCCCGCCTGACTACAACCTCCTTTCAGGTAGTTATAGACAGCGATAAGGTCACCCCTGAGCCTCCTCTTCTCCAGACTGAACAACCCAATCCCCAGCATGCTTGGTCTCTACTGTCAGCTGATCAATAAAGTCCATGACCAGTACAGAGTATGGAGAGACCCACAGTCAGGCACAGGACGGCTGAAAGTCCTGCCTGTCTTAAGGCATTGAGGTGGTGAGTCAAAAGGTACACTGAAATCATGCACAGGTTTCCAGTAAAGTGAGGTCATACTCTCGTCACCAATATTGCTTCAATAATGATGCATTCCATCAACATTAAGGAGAAATAATACGTTTTCTTATGAAAAAAAAATCTCACAATGTTTTAGAGTTTTCTTTTTTCTTCATTTTAATAATGTTTTAAGAATTAAAAATCTTTAGCATACCATTTTCTTTTATGTTCTGGCAATACTCATTTTTCTGAAATATTTCTATTTTAGATAGCCTAATTTTAAGAATTTCTCATTATGTTATAATTAGGGAGCTTCTGTTAAGAAATCTTTATTTCCTTTTTAGGTATGCAGTGAGGAACAATAAGATAAAGATAACATAGGTCATCTCAAAATGCCAAGGCACATCAGAAGTACTGCTGACTTCTAGTCATGCATTGGTAACAGACTATACACACCAGATTACTAAAATTTCACTAAGTCTCAAAAAAATGGTTTCTCTCTGTTTTCTTCTCTTAGGAGTATAAAGCCTTGCTCTGAAAGCTGTTTCACTATATTATAATGGGTACTAGTTCTCGATTTTTGTTCTGATTGCAAACTAATATGTAACTGTTTTGGTTGCCTCTGAAACACCACGTCTAAGTGGGGTCACTGATGTTCAAGAAAAAGCAGTCCATGCTTAAGCGAGTCAAAGACCAATGATACATAGAAGAGAACAGAGGCCCATCTAAGAAGGGAGTACCAGGTAATAATCTGGTTATTTTTGCTAAATTTAAGCTTTTGGATTCATCAGGAGGCTAAACAGTAGGGAGGATTGATGGATTCAAACCATAAGTCAACACTGACAAAAGATAGGGAAAATAAAAGAGTACATAGACTGAGATTATTGAGATAGTGAAGCTCCACAACTGATATTCATTTTGGAGTTGTGAGAGCGAAATATTTAAAATCTTTTGAGATTGAGCTTGGTATCTTCAAGTAAGGGGTTATATGAAATGAACTGGAACTGGTCTTGGGTAACTCTCTTAGGGCCCTCCAGTCCATAAACATAGTCCTTATTCTGAAAATGTCTAAATGAGATGGACAAGATGATGTACAAAAGAGGCAGACATAAGGAGAATCCATCAGTAAATATGTTCAATTTGCAAGTGAAATGATTCCCACATACATGCATCAAATGCCAGCCTTGCAGATGTAACTGGAGATCTGAAAGTCAAATTGTGACCTTTCTACCTCCTTCCCTTTCACCAGGAATAAAGGTATTTGTGATCAGAATTTAGCTGATTTGCGGGGTTTTTTGGTAGTAGTGGCAGAATATTATCACCTCCTTTATCTAGAGACATGTACACTTTGTGAAAGTCAGATTCAGAGTGTGGCACACAAGAAATGTGCCTGAATCACACAAGAAAAGCCAGATCTAATGACTCACAAAATACTATTTTTACCCAGATCCCTGAGTTCTTCTTTTTTACAGCCAATTATTGTATGACTTGTGTTCAGATCCACTACAAGATTGCTCAGAAAGCTAATATGGGCCAAATTAGAAACTCAGAAATTTCACTCTAGGACTGATTCAAGGCAGAGAGGCACCAAGCAAAGCACAGAAGGCAGACAACTGACAAACCTTGCTCTATTATGTGAATTCACTGCTCAGTGCTCTCACATATCCTTGCTACAGAAAATGCCTACAGTGATGCCTCCATGTATTACCTACACAGCAGCTAGTCATGACAAAAGTTATACTAGATGACCTAATACATATTTTTTAAATGCAGAGTCTATGAATCTAAGATGAAACTACTAATCAGAGACAGAGAAAAAAAATTACTGAAATAAAAGGAGGGCAAAATGGGTCACAAGAAGTAAATCAGAAGTATGATGTCAGTGCCGCCTATAATGTGTTCTAATAATAAATTAATCAACTGCATGATAAAAATCTATAGGGAATCTGTTAACATAAACTAGGCAAAACCTGACTTTTAACATCTTTCACAGAATAATTTCCCAAGTTAGTATGTAGGTCAAATGACACACTGAAGCCCAACATTCAAAAGAATGGCAAAATGAATCATACAGCAACTCCAGGCTCTTTTAGTCAATAATCCATTAATGTAGAGAAGCTATGCTTGATTCATAGCTACAGACATCTGAGGGCATGATTCTGTTATCACTGGAAGCACAGCACATAACTCAAAAAAAGTTAAAGGAAAATGCAGCAAGGGATCCCTTTGTGAGACAATGTCTGCGAGGAAGGTGGAAAGTTCTTCCTGCAATTGTCAACCACACACACACATACACACAAAAATAATAAAAAAAAAATTCATTGTTTCTAGGAATTATTCATAGTCCACAGCATCCTAAAGACAGAAATCTAAGAGCTGTCAAATATCTAGCCTCCCAGTATGGTTTGGCAATAACTTCACTTCCAGAAAAATAACATGGACCATTTCTCAAAATCAATAAACCTCAGGCAGGGTTTGGATGGGAGGTAGATAAGGATGGACAGGTTGGTTGTCATAGCCAGGAGGATGAAATAAAATGTACAAAGTAATCTCACCTATTTCAGCTAAAGAAAAAAATTATCAAAGAACCAACAACCAAATAAACCTAACAACAACAAAAATAATCTAACTCAAAGTTTTATTCTCACTCTGAATATTATGAAATAACAACATTCATTATTGCTTTATAGTGCTCAGGGTATCATAGGAAATTTTTCAAGTTTGAGAGGGGTAATGTAGGGGACATACTTGATGACTTTTACAGTTGTGGAAAACAGGCAGTGGAATTTAGGCAGCTAAACTGGTTTATTCTACCTCACTATCTCACTCCCATATTCAGGGTAATCTGGTTTTTAATGTGGTCCAAATGTATATGTCTATGGACACAGTCAGGAAAATGACTTTCAGAAAGTTGGGAATTATATGTCTTCAGTCAAATTGCTTACATACTTTACAATTACTTCTACAGGGAGAATAATAAAAAATAAGACTGGAAAGGTCTTTGAGGGGTCACTGAGTGTACACTCATGCACCAAAATCCACTCTTATCCAAACTTCTTCCAATTACAGCATTCAACGGTAAAATATATAATTTAGATGTGTCAGCTGGTCACACTAGACTATTTTATTTTTCTAATGTAATCCTCCCAAGGTCCTTGCCTTCAGTTGAACTTTAAAATATAAAATCAACACATTTACTGAATTTAAAACGTCTTACTGAAATGTTTTTACATGTTCATTTCTCTTCATTTCAGAACAGAGGACATAAACTTGATGTAATTTTAGACAGACTGTAAAAACTCTAGACAATAGAAAACTTAGAGAAGACCTGGAGGAAACCAAAGCAGCATTATTGGCACTACTGAGCATAAGAGCTTGAGCAGAATAGGAAATAGTGCAGCAAGGCTTTGTACATTAATTCTTTCATCACTACTTTTACTGTACCACTGAAGAGAGACAGATATTTATGGAATAATTCTCATTATGACCTTGTAGATGAGACAAAAATACTATCCAGGCACCAAAGAAAGGAGTATGCTTTCATTTGGCTGGCAATTAAATGGTATGTTTAACCTGAAATAAGCACCAATTCACACAAAGCAGAAAGCTTAAAGATATCTTCTTCAAAGCCCAGCAAACAAAAAGGAAGTAAGAAAGGGGGGGGGGAAAAACAAAACAAGACCAACACAAAACATTTCTAAAAGAAATCTCCTTTTCAGTGCAGATTTCCATAGTCTCCCTTGCCTGCATTGCTGTTTGGATTGACATCAGTGACCGTATTTCCTTTCAAATAGAATGGTTGTTGGTTGGCCACACGGCTCCCTGCAGTACGAGTGCCCTATTTTCTGACTACAAAATCTGCTGCTATTCACCTGTCCTAGGGCAGCCAAAGAACCACTGCTCAATAGTCCTGGTTCCCACTGTGTCTGCCCTACTTTGTGATATCAGAGTATGCTGTTATCAGTCTAATCTACCATGATTCAAAGGAGTAATGGTATTAGCATCTTGCATTTCTAACCACAACATCAGCAGCATCTCTGGAGTCTGACTGAGATTCCCTTAAAAGTTCTTGGACCATATTTGAATTCTTATTGTATCAAAAGTTTTCTTTCAGTACCAGGCCCTAATCCTTTGTGATTGAAAGGGATTCTTTTTTCCTTCCACATTTCCAGACCCCTGCATGAAATTAAACTTCCTAGGCAGATTTAGATAATCAGTAGCCTTAGATAACCAGTAGATCTTACAATCAAGTAGTAATAAATACTAGATTTGTGATCTAAAAATGAAAAATCATGGGTTTGTATTCTCAAGTCTAGATGTCTGCATCTACTTGGGCAACCATTCTGGCTCTCAACGGGAAAATTGTAACCCAATCTCTTTCCCTATAGGATGATCAGCAGTTTGCTTCATAAGAAACTTCAGATCGACCATGAGATAGCATTCATCTTACTCCACAGGAAGATCCATAATTGTAGATGCCAGCATCAGAGCAAGTCACCAAAGGCTTCCTTGTTGGCAACAGAGATCTAATCAGGGTGCTCAATGGAGTTTAGGTTGAGATTCAACTTAAATATGTCTTACCATTCATATAATCTTTGAGTTAAAGGAATAATCTTCACACAGGCTGAGATGATCTCAAGAAGAGATTAGATGATTATCACATCTTTCTGCATTGACTATAACAAAAGCCTCAATTAAATTTTAGAAAGAAATACCCACATCACTGATAGCTAAAGATTTTGTCAGGCAAACTCGCCTTGGATATCTAAAAGTCTCCTTACAGGCCATTAATTGCATCTTATGGAAAAAGGCATCTCCATAGAAGATTATGTTCAATTGCATTAGAAATCCGTCTTGGGATCACAGCCCTTGAGAAGCACTGGCCTTTCTCCATGGTTATTCAGTGAGCCTAGATGAGCAGTGCAGATTGGGGACCTACCTATCAAAGAGCTAAAGACAGGTGAGATGAGATCTGAAATTATGTAATGTGACTTCAATGGACATACACACAAAATGAGGTAAAAATAATGCTTTTAACAAATGATTATGCACAGTGAATCAGCCACAGTGTGGTTCCACTCCAGGAAGTGCTGGTTCCTCAATAAATACGCTGTGCCATACGTTTTTTTTTTCATATAGTACCTCTTTTCTTCTCTGAATGTTGCTGTTCATCCTATTTTTAAATGATTGTTGAATTGAACAGCTTCTAGAGTCAACACTAAAAATTAATCATCTGCCTTCCTAACAAAATGAGAAGGGCATGGCCAGCTAGAAAATCTGGAAGTAGACTCCCTTGACTCATCTCTTTTCAGAAAAAGACATCACATTCCTCTCTCTTTGCCCAGCACGTATGTAAGTCTTTCTTCAGGCTCCTTAATATTGCTGCCTGCTCTGGCAGTTCTGCCTGTCTGCCATTCTGCTCTGAATTTAAAACATGAGACAACCATGACAAATCATAACAACCTCAGTCCTGCCAAAGGCAAAAGAATTAGTACACAGCTAAAACTGCATTTCTAAGACCTGTGGTTTCACAGGTCAAGAACCAAAAAGACTGTTATTTTGTATGAATTAAAATAGGAATGTGATGCTTTGTTTCAGCCTTGGTCATATTTAGGTCCAAAATCCATATTCTGCTATTGCTACTTTTCTAACCTGAATGACAGTAAGCACCTGTATGATCTCACATCTGGTAGGTGCACAATACTTATATCTAATTATTCTTTACAGTTTGCACAAGAAACTTGATAGAATCAGAGAATGGTTTGGGTTGGAAAGGACCTTAAAGACCGTCTAATTATAACCTCCCTGCTATTGGCAGGGACACCTTCCACTAGACCAGAGCCCCATCCAGCCTGGCAGCCTGGCCTTGAATACTTTCAAGGGATAGAGCATAAGATTCTATGTATGGAAACTGAGGGTGTCAAACATAAAGAAATGAAGAACTAAAGGCCCTGATTAGCATGGTGTTGATAGGTGTTGGATGTGGTTTCTTGATTCTTTATTCCAAGCTCTGATGAGAGCATCCAGCAGACTGCACACCCACTGAGCAGTCAGAGAGCACAACATCACGCTGTGGCAGCTTCTCCCTGCCACGGCCTGACAGCAGAGCGACAGGAGCACCAGCCAGCCTGGCACATCAGCTACTGGGGCGTTTGGCATGATGCTCTGGAGAACAGACTGTGTGGGAGCATCTGTCCCTGAAAGCAGGAGAGAAGAAACGAGAATGAGGATAATGCAGACATGCTCTTGGACAGAGCAGAGAATCCTACTGATGCAAGCACAGGCATGAACAAAGGGTCATTCTGCTCCATCCCCTGTAATCCAATCAGCTAATATCCCTTTTTAATTAGCTACAATCAAGTTAGAATAATGAGTGCCTTGTCTGTTTACGAGCTTCATCTGTCCTCTTCCATTCTTGCATCCAAATCTGCAGTGCAGCTAGGGCTGGGTTTTGATGATATTTGCTAAACAGCTTGACTGAGGGTTGTTCCAACCTTCCCATTAACCTCAGGGGCACTGAAATGCAAGATTCTTAACTATTAGGCATCAATGAAGAATATTCCACTACTCTCATTTCTATTCAATGTTTTGTCCTCCAGATAACACCCCCCACCTCTTATAATGTCAATAATCTGATTTAATGCATCAGGGACAATAGAGCCTTATACAGCTCTTGGACCTGTGCACAAGCAGAAATATGAAGGACATTCAGTGAGCGTTCAGAGGACAGACAAGAAAAGCTGCCCTTGGAACCTAATGCGTCACCTATGTTTATTTGTACACAAAAGGCACTAAAATGTACAAGACATTTCTGAGACTTAAAGGACATTTGTAGGGTAGTCCAGGACAAAGTCTGCTTTGTAAGAATTAGCTATGGATCCTCACATTAATGCAACAAAATAATTCTTTCATTTCACAGCTCATGATTCTTTGTCAGATTTTTGCACAGACTGCTTTTTTTTTTTTTCTCAGTTGCTTTTAATTGGTGTATATTGTAGGAAAGGAAATATCAATTCAAGAATGACTTAGAAATGCAAAGTAACTAGGTTATTATCCTATTTTACAGTAAGCCTTCTTTTAATAGCCACTCATTTCTGCTGTTCAAGCAGCCCCTGTGAAAAGGGATTTTGTCCTTCAGCCAGAATAAAAGACATCTTGATGCTAAAAATAAAAGAAACGGGAATCACTTTCCGGAGCTGGAATCCTCCCCTGCAAGAAGGCTCTGACAGCACTGAGGCTGGCAGAGGAGTGTCGTGATGGAACAAAGGCAACAACAGCCCTAAGACATCTCCCCTGCACAGCAGGAGGAAAAATTGATAAGGGTCTGTATTTCTTAGAAAACATCCAGTGATGCTCTCTCCTCTCAGACTCACTAAAATAAGGCAAACCTTTCCATCAGCTTCACCAAGCTTAGCCAAAGATTTTCTAATGAATGCCTTTAAACTAGCACAGTCCAGCTACAGCAGTGCAAATGAGGCCAAAACAATGTTGTGTGGGTTAAAAGTGAAGTTAATTAAAGCAACAAACTGACAATTTGTCCTTTATTTTGCACTTTCCTTGTTGTCTCTTTTTATTTTTTTCCCTGTTTTCCTGAGCCAGTATGTATCTACTGCTGAGATAAATTAAGACAATTCATGTCTTCAACAGAGCAGTATTGGTGTGCAATACTAGCATATAGGAAATCTGATATTTCTGTTGCAAGAAATATTTACCTACAGTCTGCACCTGACCCAGATAAAGAAAATTACTAAAATGAGAGATTCCTCTCAGTAAAACACGATCTTTAAAATTCAGCTAAGAAAGCTGCTTTATGTCACTGCTCAGTCACCAAGTGCACAGAAGCTAATTAAAATGCACAACTATAGCTAGGAAGCTTTTTCTGACTCCTGGCTACAACTGGCAGGTTTCAGCCTGTTTAGATAAAGGGTGATGGGCACATGCAATGTCAGAGAGCTCGCTCTCCTCGGCTTTGTTCTTTTTCTTGCACTAATCAGGAGCTAACTTGCAAAGAAGGGTCCAAAGTCTGTAGCTACCCAGTCTTTCTCTTTCCAGCAACACACAGCCCTTCCGTTAGTCAACACTCATCCTAACAAGCAAACCTAGTTCAGATAAGTGAAAATTAATTTATATCAGAAGATGCAAGAAAGCCAGAGAGGGACTATTTACAAGGGCATGGAGTGACGAGACAAATGGGAATTGCTTCAAATTGAAAGAGTGAGAGAGATGAGATATTAGGAAGAAATTCTTTACCGTGAGGGTGGCGAGGCACTGGCATAGTTTGCCCAGAGATGTTGTGGATGCCCCATCCCTGGAAGTGTTCAAGGCCAGGCTGAATGGGGCTTTGAACAACCTGGTCTAGCAGAAGGTGTTTCTGCCCGTGTCTGAGGGATTGGAACTAGATGATCTTTAAGATTTCTTTCAATCCAAATCACTCTATGATTCTATGATTCGTGTTTCCAGGGGACAGTGGAAAAGACCAGGGTAACTTGACTGAGGGCCAGGTACTTATCTGTGCTGGCTGGCATGTCAGCATGAATCCTGGATGCATCACTCAGAAAACTCCCAAACTATCAAGCCAATGACATGAGGCTTTAAAAGGTGAACCTAGTTCTAGTCAGGCATTTCTGGAAGCCAGTATGACCCCACACGCAATGGACCCAGATGCTGGGTCTAAACACAGCAGTCAAGTCAAAAGTGGTGCCCAGCAAGTTCTCACTCTCATTATGTGATTGATGATGGAGAAAGAGCATCACGAGCGTCACAGATATCTTGTACGAGGACATATCACTTATAACATGTCTGACCTTCTTTATTTTCTCTGTAGCCTCCTTCTATGGGGTAAACAGAGAGCAAACCAGTCAAAACCAGCCTGAAGCAAAAAAGTCTATGTGAGATGTTCTTCATTTCTGCCATGGTTGTGTTGTATATGCAGGAATGCACATTCATGTTGGGCCCCTGACCTGTACTTGAAAATAAAGTTCACACAGCACCTGGTGCACACAAGAATTGCTCAGCTGCCATTGTAGAGCTTAATGAAAGGACTTCCATAACATAATTACACAGCAATCACAATACATCCCTTCCTGTCTTTCAGGATTAATTGTAAAACACAGGCAAGCTGTAACCCATCATTAATACAGTGGTGCCTACAAATATCTCACTGTTAATCCTGAGCTCTCCAGTTTCAAGATGCTCATTAATATGTGGGATGTTTCTACCTCTTCTCACAGTAACAGCAACTTACAGACTACTGGCTGATTCTTGCCTGCTCAAGATGGGCATTTCCACCTGATTCTTAAATCAAACTTGACATTAGCACTACTTTTGGTGTTGGGCTTTTGTTGCTGGGGGGGGGTTGGTATTTGTTAGGCGCTGTTTTTTGGTTTTTTCCTCAGCTATTGCAGAGGTACTTGCTCAGGTAAAATGCTGCCAAAGTAACTCTAAAAGCATGAAATGAAGAAATAGAAATACAGAAATAGATCAAGAGAGAGAAATACAGATATAGAGATACAGAAATACATAAAGACATTCAGAGTCACACTGAATGAAGGAAGCTAGAAATGAGCTGAGAGAAAGGAATGATCTGGATCCGCAAGAAAAACCAATCTCCATTTTAGTGAGGTCTGCCTGCCCTGGTTTCTCTCTAAGGAACTCTGAAGTTCCCTAATCCCTTTCTTGGCAATTCTTCCATATGCTGGTATGCTGTTAGCACACAGCAGGGACATAGATTTCCATGATGCAATTTGCTTATTTTTCCTTAGTCCCTCACTTTGTTTAACTTTGCCTATATGCTTCCCATGGCAATCTCAAATTCGATGACAGAATTATTAACAGTGGTGAGGGCTGATGGAGAGCCTCAAGCAGAGTAAACACAAACACATACTGGAGCAGCACAGTATTTGTTATTGCATGTGTCATGGTAAAGCTTTATGAAAAGAAAAAGAAATGTTCCACTTCTTACAAAGCCAATCTCATGGGACACAAACTATTCCATCAAGAAGTTCTAAAGCGATATTGTAAATGAGCTTTTTGGCCTTAATGAACTGATATTTATTACCAGTCATGTCCAGAAATGTATGTGACACAATAGCAAGATTTAGAGTCAAAACATTCAGCAGTCAAGAAAATACCAAAAATGGAACACCCATTTAACCTTCCATTCCTTTTTATTCATACTTGATGGGTATTATGATGGTCTTTAATGACATAATCACAGACTAGTTTTCCCACGGGGCCCGACCTCATTCATTGCACATAAACACAATGTTCACTGACCAGGTAGCTATTCGAAACTCCAGTTTAATGCCACCGTTTAATGGTAAGTCTGTACCATTTTTTGTCATGACTCATTCAAACTCTGCATGGTTGAAATTCATTATTCGCTTCTTATTTTTTTCTGAGTGCATCAGGACAGTCCTTATGTGCTCCAAGCGGGACTTATTTTTGTAAGACTTAAAGAACACTAATATCTCCATTTTAAATATGAGGAATTTGGGCTTGGGGAGATATTGTTAGACACACTGTCAGCTTTGAGAGCCCAGTTTGTTATGCCCATGGATTGAACTTTCTGAATACTTCACATTTTGTAGCACTTCTGTCTGCAGTTTTTCACACAGACACTCATGGACAGAGTGTTTGTTAAAGAGAACTAATTTATTGGGATCTTGGCACAGGATAGCACTCGTGAGGAATCAAATCTCTCAAACAGAGGGAGATGCTTGTGGCCACTGATGGATGGGAGTCTGTTGTGAATATCCTTGCCATGACATCTTCATCTGGATTAGGTAAGGCTCTTCAGCTCAGTTCCCATATTCCAGCTGGCCTGTGGTTCTATGTGAACACCCCAGCAAACATAATTTATCTACTTATATATCATAAAACAAATCACTAAAAAGACTGTCCTATATAATCAATTCCTCACCTGCAAAAATAATTTCTATTTACTATTTGCTAGTGTCTTATCTACAAAATGATTATCCTGCTACTTGAGAATCAGCACGGCCAAGTCAGATATGGCGATGCATTCTCTGAGCCCTTCTCAATAGCTAATGGTGTGAAACAAGGTTGCATTCTTGCACCAACTCTATTCACCATTTTCTTCAGCATGATGCTCCAAAGGGCCACGGCAGAGCTCGATGAAGATAATGGCATTTACATCCGATATCATACTGATGGGAGCCTATTCAACCTAAGGCGACTGAAGGCCCACACCAAGACCCTAAATCATCTTGTCCACGAGCTGCTTTTTGCTGATGATGCCGCCCTCGTTGCTCACACAGAAGCAGCTCTGCAGCTTAACAACCTGCTTTGCAGAGGCTGATGAGCTTTTTGGGCTGGAAGTCAGTTTGAAGAAGACAGAAGTTCTTTACCAACCTGCACCTCAGGAAGTCTTCCATCATCCCCACATCACCATAGGCAAATCAGAGCTTAAGCGCGCGTGCAGCAAGCGTGGGTAGAGCCCTTCCCATATCTTCGGTTGCGAAGCCTAGCCACGATGATGATGATCTAAGCACAATTTGTTCACTTTCAGGAATCTCCTGTCTGCTCATTCTAACCAGGATCATATAATCATAGCCAAATATAACTAAAAAACTTGATTTTCATTCATTTTAATTTACCATAAATCTTGCCACTAGTTCCCACAGATTTCAGCTGAAGAACCCGGTTCTTGACCTTCCTTCTGAATCCCAAGCCCCGGGTGTTACATACCTCATGAAAGACCACTTTGGTCAAGGTACAATTTACCACTCTTAAATGAAGGCATGATTAAATGCTCAACCAGAATCAGGTATGAGCATGGGCAACCATCTGGTTAACCAGATAATCCTATTGTTATACAAACTATTTATTATACAACTAGAATTCACAGCTCTAATATCAAGCCCTTCCAAAGGCAAGACAGAGCTTCTTCCCCTCTTCCTCTGCACTGCGTTGGTAAGAAAATGAGAGGCTATGAGAACACTAACAATTTCTTTCTGTATTTGAGTGCTTACAAACAAAAGAGCAGCATCAAGGATCATGAACCAAGAGGACAAATTTTTCTCAGCCTCTGCTTTGGCACTTGTTCAGTAGCACAAGGGCTGAATGCCAATCACTATAACATAGTAGAAGCAGCAGAGCAAGGAAAAGTTTAACATAGTTATCACTGTGAGTCAATTCATCTCAGCCTCCAGGAGGACCACGGAAATTAAGATCTCAGATCTTTGACAGTTTCAGGCAATTTTTCAGAGGTTTCAGAAACACCCCAACAGGAACCAAAAACACAGCTGATATCTGCCTTTCAAGACAGGAGAGCCTCTTTCTATAATCTGGTTCTTAGGAAACTTTCCAGGGTGACATGTAACAAAGTATCTCTTTCTGTGGCCTTCATCTTCACATTTGCAGCTGACAAGGGCAAAGCTCATCACAAACTCATACAGGACAAAAGAATATTTAGCCCTTGAATACCTACTTACCTTTCCCTGTGCATAACTGCATACAGTGAAATCTGGGATCATTAAGAAGTGTTTCTCTAAGCCTACAGAACCTTGGGCTAAGCTCTCTGCTATTCCACAGCCTTCCCCGAATGACTTTGAGAAGTCCCATAAGTCCACAACTTCCGATTTAGTTAAGAATCTCACAGTTTAAATGCCTGCTTTCCTCTGGATTCCCATTTCACCCACACACCTTTGAAGATCAAGGCTTTACCCACTGTATGTCAGCTGTAAGATAAAGGTGGTATTCCCTGAGCTTATAGCAGGTAAGGGAAGATAGATGAGCTATGACTGGTAATATGCTTTGTAATTCAACAGGCAGCCAGGAGACTGAGGAAGTTCTGCATATTATTTTTATTAGCCCTACGATCATTTTAATTGACCTGCATGCATTACTGCCCAAGATGGCTGGGTAAATTTAAAACAAAATAAACATAACATGGCAAAATTAAATGAACAACCACGAATTCCATGAAAAATAAAAGGCAGTGTAGTTCATAGAAAGCTACTTGCTGTCATCCATAGTCTTCTCTTCCCAAGCTTACAGCAGGGATCTAGGAAATGTTTTACCACAGCTGCCACGAGATGAAAAGACTTTAGTGTTGGTGGATGCTCTACAGGCACGTGGAGCTCATGGGTCATGTAGAAGAAGGAAGAATACATTACTCCATAATCCCATGCACTGAGGTGGAGGTTACTTGACTGACTGGGATTTATGACAATTTATTAAGACATTCATGGTTTGCATTAGCCAAATATACACACAGCTGTGTGATCCTTTCCTTTTACTTAGTCTGCCATGGGTGAAAAGGAAATCATTTGTTTTGAAGAGGCTGTCACAGGAAGAAAAGGACTGTTAGTCAGCAAGTGAAGACAGACCATGGCTGAAAAGTGCAGCCCCTACAGAGACTCCAGCATCTCAGAGAAGGAAGGACGCTGTGACAGAACACAAATCTCATGAACCCAGACCTGATGTCTGCAGGCTGCAATAGAGGGAGTGTAAGGTGAGCTGCTTAGACAAGGGCAATATGATTGCACTACATCAAATAAAAATAAAAATTGAGATAAATGTGGCATTTAGTACATGACCTCCTCTTTTTCTGCATTAAACCCCTTGTCCTACAGGTCTAGGTTGTCCTCCATTTTTCATGATAGGAGCTTGTTTTGAGTTGAAGGAATATACTGTTCTCATGGCATGTGTCCTGTTCTCTAGCATTTAGTCAGGTATTACTTTAATTAACAGCAATGGTTGCTCTGACTGCCAAAAGGAGAGAAGGCCAGCTAAGAGCACCATTTAACATAAAAATACATTAGACCTAAGGAAATGGGACCACAAGAACATAATACTTTATGGACAGATGCTGCTAAGCAGACAGCTCCCCTGACCTGAAGAGATTAATTTAATGCATGTATGACACTCCTCTTTTAAAGCATCACTCACATGAGCACAGTGTTATTCTCTACTCTTTTGAATTTTTGCCAGAGGGACAAGACAGCTAAGTTGCTTAGCTTTAAGAAAAATAGACCTTCAAAGACACTGTCACCAGATTTCTGCACTAACATATTTTGTAGCAGGGCTGGTAAACTCTAAACCCATGGGCCAATTTGTGTTTTAATTCATACAGCAAATTGCCTTGTGACAAACTCAGTATGAACTCATTTATCATCTCTTTTTTCTGCTCAGCTCACCAGCTATGGCTTTATTTGCCACCTAAACGCTGAACTATAGATAGCTTGAGAGGCAGAATTTGAAATGAAAAATGAATGCACCTTACAAACTTAGCACATTGAGTGGAGATCTTGTCAAGGTTTACAAACTAAGCAGAATTAGGTTAGACCTGCACTGAAAGGAGAGCTATGAACAGGGAGAGGGAAGAGGCAAGAGAAAGCAGAAGGTGACATTCAGCTTTACATTCACCAGCACAGCAGAGAGAAGGTTCCCTCGTGTAGCCCTGGGCAGATGGTGAAGAAAAGCCATTGGCTGGAGCACATTAACATTATTAACTCTGGTTTCCAAGGGATTAGAGTTTTACATTGATGCTTTTTATGATTGCAAGGTGGGGGTTTTTTCCACCAGATCACACATTTACATTGCATCCTCCTTTTGCAGTATTAGCAGGTCAGACTTGTAGCTTCTGACCTGGAAAGGAACAGTACTCATGTCTGGGGCAAAGTCCAGTGCTGTCCATCTCAAACAGGTGAGAATTACAGAATGGTTTGAGTTGGAAGGGACATTTAAAGGCCATCTAGTCCAATCCCCCTGACCATGAGCAGGGACACCTTCCACTAGACCAGGTTGCTCAGAGCCCCATCCAGCCTAGCCTTGAATGTTTCCACAGATGGGGCATCTACCACCTCTCTAGGCAATGTGTTCCAGGGTTTTACCACCGTCATCGTAAAAATTGCCTTATATTTAAGGTAAGTCTATCCTACTTCAGTTTGAAAACTCTTGGCCTATTGTAACAGACTCTGTTAAAAATTTTGATCCCATCTTTGCACTTGTGTGCTTGTTTTCTAATAAAACAAAGGAACGATGTAACTGGTGCAAAGATGAGACACCAGGAACTGGCTCAGCTTAAAAAGTAAATGGACCAGAAGCAAGGAACAATGGAAAAAGAAAGGAAAATAAATATAAAAATCCTGTGATGATTAGGATACAAGACTAAAAAGAAAAAATGCCATTGTTTAGACAATTTTTTTAATCTATGTCTCTTTTGAACCATATTTAGATTTTATGTAATTAAATCAGCCTCTTTATCGTCATTATCACATCCCTACATCTTAGTCTGACTTCCTCCATCCTTTTCTAATGCATTTCAATCTTTTTCCAACAGCTTTAGGAAGCTTTTGGGAGAGGGAACCTTAAAGACAGAAATTCCCATGAGCTTCCTGAGTGCTGATAACCAGAAAGCAGGAGAACTGAATGAGTTCCTCCAGTGAGGAAAAGCTGCATCCATCCATCCATCCATCCATCCATCCATCCATCCATCCATCCATCCATCCACCCATAAGGGAACACTGGAGGTGAGGCTAGGGTGGGAGTGGCAGTATGTGTGGGAATTCGCAGTATCAGAGAGAGACCTCTCACGTAAAAAACCCAAATCTACTAGGTTGGTTAAATAGTTGTTCAGCATTTGCCACCAGCACAAAATCTCCATTACACTTTTAAGATCAAGGTGCTAAAATGCTCAAACCTGATTGTGCCAAGACATCAGAACAGTTACAGATGTCAAAAGGTACAGGCAAAAGCTCAGATCAGTAACTGAAAATCAAACACCTTACAGACAGAGTGAGAACAAGCCCCAGACCTTTATCTGGTGAGAACTTTATTGTGACTGTTTGGGTTCTCTCTACTGACCAGTTCACCCTCAGATGGTGCTCTTTAATTTTTTTTGAGTTTTGTTACTGTTAGGAATTAAACTTCACTCTGTAGTGAATTTACTTTCATTGTGGGGATGGATCTTCATGCATATCAATGCTACTTCACGAAAGCAGGCTTGCCTATGATTTCCTGCTATTCTTTATGATTAACTTCCACTGCTAATCAGGAGAAAAACAACAAAACCTCCTTACAAGAAGAGAGCTCTGAAAGGCTAAAAATTTGAAGTCCCCAGTTTTCCCTCAAAGCTATACGCTGTCCTAGAGGTCCGGTTTCTATTTCTTTAAATCCCCTACTGAAGTCTACACCAAGCCAACCTCCTTGGCATGCATACTTTCATATAACAGGCTAAAACCAAAATGCTACTGCCTCATAATTAAAGAGGATAAAGAGGATGGATGGTTTCAGTAATAGACATGACTCCAATTCTTACCAGCTTCCTCAGCAAATCAAGTTATGTCACTGAGGTAACTTTTCAGCATTTGCCACTAACGGGAATAGCAAAGTCCTCAGAGAGTTGATCTGGCATAATAGCTAATACAAAACACATGGGACAATCTATCACAATAAAAACTGCTCAGGGTAAATTGCTTTCTCAAATGACTCGGGACAGTCCTCAGAATAACACAGAACATAACAAAAAAATGCTGAAATACAGACTTTGAATTATTACCTCCCTCAACTCAAAAAGCTGTAACGGGGCAAACAAGAGAATCCCTCAGTGCACCTCCCCCCAGAGAAGACATCTAGGAATGTTTGCAAACTGACCTGTCTGCATGAAAAGTGAACCTGAGCAAAAAAGAATTAAATACATTTTTGCAGGTGCAGTGAATTCAACGGGACAGAGAGAGGTACGACAGTGCTATGGGAAGCAGCAAGAGGGTGTCAAAGGCAGGAGAGACTCTGAGGTAGGGGAATGGGACCTCAGCAAAGAGGCAATCCCAGCTGTATGCTTGAGCAGTTTTCCCTGAAGCAGCAAATTCATCTATTATACTCCACAGCTGCTGCGGGTGGAGAGAACCCGAGACAGTGCTATGAACTTCTTCAGAATACAATGGTGCTGCTAAAATGCCACATATTTTGACAAAACTGCTCCTCTATGTAAGAGATGCTGACACCATCATGGGAGGTATAGAAAAGTATTTGGTGGTATAACTAGCCCCTAGAGAGAGAAAGAGAGAGGGAGAGGGAGAGAGAGAAAGAGAGAAGCTAGCAGTTTGTAAACTGTTAAATACCGCCTTTGCAGAGTATAGGGGCTTTTCTGCATGACTACATGTCATTTTTCAGTCTTTACCTTCCAGACATTGGAAAAAATTAAATATATAAAAACGGTTTAATAATTTTGACTTGACAAAACATGGCTTTCAACTAACCCAAGTTCTCTTCAGTACACTTTGTCTCTATTATTTGACTTGGCAGAAAACTACAATTTTAAGGACCTAAGAAAGCCCTCTTGCCTACATATTTGCATCCTAAAGGTGAACTTCTGAAGACCCCTCGGCTGTATAATAATTTGTGTTCAGAGAGTGATTCTCCATCCTCACCTTAGACCCAAGGCACAAAGAGAATTGTCAAGGGGCAAGGGTTGTATTTAAAGGCAAAGCAGGTCAAAAAATGTATGACCACATCATTGGCTACAAAATGATCACACTTCTGGTGTGGTCTCTTCCTTTGCAATGATTTATATCTGTTTTCTCCTACCCTTACATACTCATCAAATATTTCAACAACATGCAGCATCTGAGACATGGATCTCCCTGAAAGAGAGCCTGCTGCATGAACAGGTAACATGTGTAGCATACACCTTGAGGATGGCACTTCCAAAGCAATTTCAGAGATTCAGATACATGCCAACTGAATATAGTATATATCTCAAATCTGATTCAGCTTGTTTGTTGGGGTTTTTTTGGACAAGGAGCAATTTGGTTTGTGTTTACCTATGGAAATATCTTCAAAAGAACTATGTGGCATGATAAATTTGGCTTGAGATATAGAGAAAGGAAGGGGAAATTTGTGACCTGATCAGTCCAGGTAATGTCACAATTCACAGAACTGTAGAGTCATTAAGGTTAGAAAAGACCTCTAAGCTCATTGAGTCCAACCATTACCTCTGCACTGCCATGCTGCCACAACTCACCCTGTCTCCAAGCACCACATCTGCATGTTTTTCAACATTTCCAGGGACCATAATTCCACTACTTCCCTGGACAGACTGCATGACCAGCCTTTCTGTGAAGAAATTCAGGGAGTTGCAGAGAGCAGTAGGGTCTCCCCTCAGCCACCTTTACTCATATGTGAATCTTGGCAGAGGTGCTTCCCTAACTGCGTCCCACCTGCATGTTGTCATGTTTGCTGTGATCAGCTTTGTTCAAAACTCCTGTCCATTACTGCTAATGAAACAAAGCAGAACAAACCAAAAAGCCCAACAGATTCAGAAAGGCATGAGGCATCTCATTCAAAACAATTGCTGGATATAATATGGAAAGAAACCCCTGAGAAAGCATAGTTTGAGACAAGCACGGATTTGAACCAGGTCACTTCTGTTGGAGAATAGAGGCCATGAGTGAAAGCTGTTGCTAGCAAAAGGACAGACCTTTACTAAACAACAGTATGTCCTGCAAATATCAGGGACTTAGTACATCTTAGAGAAGAACTATAAAGTACTTTATAAAACACAGACACAGCCTCATCGTATTCAGAAAGGCAATCAGTGCAATTCATTGAGGAAAAAGCTGTTGAGATACGGAGTTTCTTGACAGTGGACATACATTACCTCTACTATATCATGACTGACTTTTCTGGACCCTCTGAAAGCAGGAAATGTCTACAGATTCATGCTCTTACCCTACCATGTTTCCCCCCCTTATGAAGCTTTTCCATACAAGCCTTGTGAGGCACACATGGCAGGCTCCCGCATTCACTGCACATCCATCACAACCCCAAATCTGCCTTTGTAGACCAATGGAGGGTTCCCAACATCTCCAAAAGAGGTCATGCAACCTTCATTGCTTAACTGCTCCCAGAAGAAAACACTAATCAAACAGAAACTATTTAATTTAGTGTCTTAATCAATACATCAAGAATATAAAATACCATTAAACTCACCAACACAGGAAGGATTTATAGCAGTACTAGGTTCTAAAGATGAATATTAAACAAGACTCTTCCTTGAATCAGAATTTAGACCTCAGTCCCTCAAAGGATGAAATACGTAGTTTGTCCCCTCACTTTACTAGAACTAAAGTGTACTGTTGAATAATTAATAAATCAGGACGAACTTAACTGTATTTCTAGACGTTTTGTTTTAAAATCAATGCATAATTATTTTGACAATATCTTATAACCTGTACTGTCAGACTATTCACAGCTATTGTTTACCATGGCATCACAGATGACTGTTCAGTGGTGATAGCGCACGAAATACGGACATTGCTTCTACCAGCCATCTCCCGGGGCTGAAACTGACACACTCATGCTGGGGGCAGCCAAAAGCGCAAACATGACCAGCAATCACAGCATGTGTTAAGCTGTGCTAATCCACTCCTCACCTCTCCCAAGGCAGTGCCTCAAGCTCGATTCTGTGGTTAGCTCAAAATCACATGGAAATTTTGTGACAGATAAAAGAGCAGGCTGCAGAACTTCCCTGGCTGGCGACAGCATTCTTGTCCTGGGATCATCTCTCATCTGCAATCCTCTCAAAGGAAACCTGGACAGATGCAACACTGGCAAATCCAGTGAATATAAAACATTAGGGAAAGGTCACTGAGAGCTTCATTTTTCATATGTCTCCCCTAGCTGCTGCCTCTTCTTTGTACATCTTCAGTGTACCCAAATGCATCCTTGACAACCTGAATTCAAACTGAGACCAACACAACAGATAATGGAATAAAAGTCTGTAAGTATATTTGTTCAAACTAATTCATCCCCTTTCATGTCCTTGACATTGAAATAGGATGGAAGACAATGTGTCATTTGATGACACATTACTTTTCCCCATCTCCATCCATCTTCCCCAATACTTATTCTGTAGTTACATAGCTTGAATTCATCACGTCAAGTGTACACTAAAATTGAATTAAAAGAATTTGAGTCAGAAAGCATACAGATGCTCATAAGTTTCCCATAGCTAAGAACATCCTGTTACAGTTGTACAGCTGCAAATTTTGAAACATTTAAAAAGAAAATTGCTGTACATGGGGAAATGGAAGGAGAGGAAAGATGCATGATTTTAAACAAGTCAAATCCTGCATTCTGCTGTCTGGTATGTTTTTGAAGTTTTAGAAAGGGGAATGCTGGGTAGAAAGTAGGAAAATTCCATTAGTGTCTCCATAAAGGGTTTTAAGGATACTCTGTAAAGTGTTTCAGCACTGAAGAGCATTCTTCTAGCCATGTTATGCAGGAGTAAATTAGATACATTCTTAGTCCACTGAGAACTGAAAACAGAATTAAAGAACACATATTTACGGAGGCTTTAAAAAAGGGATTTCTCATCAAATGTAGGTGACAGAACAACCCCTCGGCGCTAGGATCAGATTCTCAGCTGGTGCAAACTGGTGCTGTAACACAGCTGAGACTCTGTCCATGGATTTATAATCAATTTCAGTTGTTATTTTTACATGTACTTCAAAGAGAGAGGGGGAGACAGCTTTGATTTACCATTTATTTAATACTATGAAGAGCCGAATAAAGGCAGAACTCAGAAGAATATGCTAAGCAGAATTGTACCAAGGAACAAGAATCTGACAGTAAACAATTTTCACAATCAAGTCCTCCTCCACATAACTCCATGGCTCTGTAACAAAGAGATACAGCAGCAATAATCATGATACAGGGTTTGCCTCCATGGGCTTTATTCTGAGCCTCCACTTCTTATGGGAAAATAGGGACACCACTTTTTTTTTTTTTCATTTTCAAGCCTTTGCTTTTGTATTGTGTCTGTGAGCAAGGGTGTCATTTACTTCTATCATTTCCAAAATGCTGACACGTTATAATCATCTACGTATAGCTTCTAATTCATTTAGCACTGCATACACATAAATAGCAGAGTATCAAAGCATTCTTCTTGCATAATTTCTGATTTGTGCTACACAGAATCACTGTCAGAAGAATGCAGGTGAAAATCTTGGCTTCACCAGAAACAATGGCTCTTTGGTTCTTGTTTTCAGAGGTACCACAAGAGAAAAGGTGAAAAACTTTGTTTCAACTCTCTGTAGCAAAACTGCTATGGAGTAATGCTCTTTCATGATATTTGTTATTCTTTTCATAGGCTGCAAGTGAAGGAAGAGGGTGAGAAACCAAACAGGTTGGGAACCTGTAGGAGTCTCCAGTCCTTTGACCCCTTTTAGTCTTCCAATCACCCAAACAGCTCCTTGAATACCCATTTACTTCCAAGAGCAAATAGGTATTCAACCAGCCAAGTGTTTTGTCCACATCTTTGTTCTTTCCACATAAACAGTAGCAAGGAGAGAACTATTCAGAAGGTTCACTCATCCAAGGGTCGAAATCACTGCTGTAAGCAGCTTCTTGTTCCTACAACCACAAACTGGGGCACAGGGGTCTTCTGTAAGGAAATTACATCATGTGTGTGCTTTTAAAAAGAACTTTTCTCAATGATCCAACTGGGAGTTGAGTATGGTCCCTGTGAAGCGGTCTGTGGAACCCAACTATACTGGATGGTTGTGTGCCCATTTCAACTGAAGAGTTCCCTTGGCTCAAGAGGATTTGGTCTTGGAAGTGGCAAATGAGAGCCACTGACACAGGTATGGCAGTAACTTCAGATGTCACAAGGCCTTTGGAAAAGGACTGGTCCAGTGGAACCCAAACCTCTTCTTCAGGAAAATGCTTCATGGGTTATTTAGTGAGTGTGTATCTCCAGGCTAACGGTGTCTGGTAGCATAAAAGAAAAACGAATGCAAGACTCAGCAGTCTTGTACAGCTTACACATATTAAATCATCTCCCTGACCTGTGAATACACTCGAGATTAATCCCTAACAGCATTTTTAGCCAAGTTCTAACTTGGCTTGATAGCAATTAATTTGGGACAGATAACAAGATCACAGCAGGAGATTAAATGGCTGTATCTTCACATGCCCCAATTCTTAACTATAGAATTTTCTAATTAAAAAATGCATAAATAAAGAAGATATCCAAGAGCTTCTAAGTTCTTTTAATTAGAATGTATAAATAAAGCCACACAAGAACATCCAGAGAAATGCCAGTATTGCTAACCAAATCTGGAATCATTAAACAGTTGCTTACAGCTCATCTGGAGCTCCATTTTTATTAATATAGATTAGGATAACAATTATCATTGTCTGTAAGTGAAAATCACAGCAACAACTTTCTTAAAGTATCTGAAAGCCAGCACCAAATTCCTTATGTGAGTAGTTTCATGAAGAAAGGTTGGCTTCAAGTGGTGTAGAGAAGAATTAGTTGGCTAAAAGGAGGTAGAAAATGTCATCTAAGATGTCCTGAGTTATCTGATATGACCTTAAGAAAGTCCAGAGCACATTCCAAAAGCTTAGGTCCCCTTCAGACCTCATTTTTGCCACCCTTTGTAGTTACCTTGGATAACCGAGGGCTTCTCATACCAGGCAACTGTGTTTAGGCAAATGAATCACTTCCATTGAACAGCACTGCATCTTCAGGCAATGCTGATCACTCAAGCATTTTAGGGAGACAATTTTGGTTCCTAACCAAAGAAATTTATTACTTCATGACTACTTACATGGCCAACAAACATGGTTCATTCCAGCATATCATATATCTATATCCTCCCAAAGTACACTTACAGTCTTCATTTGAGAAACTACTTCTTTTATTTGGAAATGAAACAACTGACATGAAAAAGCTCTGTGATGTCATTAGTTTGATGGAGACAGTGAAAGATTGAACGACTTCCAGATGTTGTTTCCAAAAAAATGAACACAAAATCAGCAAGTTCCAGTGAAAAAGACAAAAATTAGACCACCACATGCCATGTTCAGAAGTGACTTTATATAATGGGTGAGAAACCAGACAGGCTTTACAAAGAAAAGAATCCTGAAAATACTGAGCCAAAAGTCTTCGAAACCTTGGAAAATATTCTGGAAGAAGATCAGGACATAGTTATCCTAATCTTAATCTCTTTCTTTGCACCCAGTTCAGGTAAGTATTAGGGAGAAGATTCTGTGCTGATAAATACGTACTGAGAATGAAAACTCTTGAATTAGCAAAGTGCAGGAATAATAGATGCTCTAAGTGTTCACTAGGAAGAAATACTGGTTACAAAAATGACATCAATGTTTCCTGACTTCCTTTTTTTAATTGTTACACTACATAATCTACATCACAGAGTACAATCCAGTAAGATTACAAAACCCTAAGAATTCCTAGTGTAAGGAAATACCATCCAAATAAATTTTTTCCCCTTGACAGATATCTCACTTGGAGACAAACTTCTGGGGTTTTTCTGACCTCACAGCTGAGATTCTATGCATTGTCTCATTTCACAGGTGACAGAAGTAGTACTATGGGACAGGGCTGCAGTTGGGAATGTGCATTAACCAGTGGGGCTTCCCTGAAATGTCTTCTCAGTCAGCAAGCTGCAGGGCTTTCCACAGATCAGTGAGAACATGGCATTGTACTCCCAAAGCAGAGGACAGAAATGGGGAAAAATCATGTAAGTCTCCTTCCCATCACTTGAGATTATACTGGTCCATGCCTCATTTTCATTCGAATCCCTTTCTAATTCCAGGAAGACAAACAAATCCTGTTCCTACAAATGGGAGAGGATTAGGAACTGCTTACACCATGGATTCATGATGCTAGGTATTTCGTAGTCTCAGGGACAAACAGGATCTCACAGGAAATTTTGAATTTATAAGTTTCCCTTTTTTCTTCTGAAATAAGAAGTTCTTGAAATAATCCAACCTCTTCACCCAGAGATGAATAGTTCAATATATATGCTTGTACTACCACTCTGCTTGTCCAATGCAACTTCCACTTCTGCCCTTTTATGTACATCCTCAGCTCTACATGACCCCTTTACTAGTGATCAACTGTCAAACCTTTGACACACCTAATGGAAAATTAATTCCCACAAGTTAAAGCAAAAAAGCTACCTGCTCCAACATCCTCAGAGCTGGACTCTAATCCCCACAGGAAATGGCTACAGAAAGCACTGTTTAAACTGCAGGAGTCAATCACCCAATTTGTGCTTACGCAGCTCCTACCACAGTGGGGATTCCCATTTCATTTCATTTAATTTCATTTCATTCCTATGTGCAGCACTGTAATAGAAATAAATAATAATAATAATATTGCAGCACTGATCTTGCTGTTCCCTGCCACTGCTTAATAAATTCTCATTATTATATTAAGGAAATCTAAGTATGAGTGTGTGTGTGTGTGTGTGTGTGTGTATGTTCTGTAATTAGTCATCTGTCTGCCATATACCATAACTAGTCCTTACACTCTCCCTAATAATAGAGATGCTAGTGGGGGGCTTACAAATACATTCCACTTTAAAGGCAGACTCAATATGTTTCACTTCTTTTAATTACCTTCATTTTAAAATATGTTAAATTATGGTACTTTTAACATCTAGTCCTCCTATAATTTTATCTACCAGCTCCCCACACCCTCAGAAGGGAAATGTTTAATTTTAATTGCATATTACAGTTTATTTTCATAGGGGCAGACAGCTATTTATTCATTCAGCTAATTCCTCTCAGAAACAAAGCAGTCCAGCATTCACTGAGTTAAGTGCAGGGTAGCTGTTGCCATTGTCTGGAACACACTTAGATTCCCAGGAATCTATATTCTTCAAATTTCCCTGTGTAAGTCTAGAGCATCTCTACCAGCATTAGCAGGATGGTGGAGAATAGGATTGCTGATTCAAAAAAGCTGGTTTTGGTCTCTGATTTCTACTCTTGTAGCACCTGCAGCTAAGCTTAACATCTCTGCCAATGAGATGTATGCCTATTTATCAATAAAGAAATAAAGAGAGTCTGACAATGTTGGAAAATCTGGTGTGGTATAAAATACCTGGCAATGCAAAGAATGATTATATATGCAAGCAACTCCTAAAAATACCATAGCTCTTAGCAGAGGGTTCATTGCCTAGGCAGACGAAAATGGGTTTTTCCCAGAACAAGCACTATCTACATTAAAGAACTTAATTCTGGTTATTTTGACTAAAGACTGGGGAGGGAAGAGGAAAATGAAGAGCAACCATGAACAGAGACACTAGATGAAAGGCATGAAACAGCCCCTGGTGAGAAAATTGCCTCATTAGGTGTCACAGGCTTACTGGTGCCTGTATGATGTCTGTATTTAAAACTTCTCCCAATAAGTCTGCAGTACTCACAGTTTTGTACATTACTGACTGATTTTCTGACAGACATCAACCATCTCTGTCCCCATGAGGCTCACATGTGTTTCTCACAGCCCCTCCTAGAGAAATGAGTGAGCCGGGTGTCAGTCAGAAGCTCCTGACTTGGAGGAGAAATGTCAAAAGCCCAAATAATTGCCACGGGTTGATGTGATGGGGTCCACCATGGCCAAAAATGTTCTTAACAAGAGGAGGTGCTGCTGCACATACTGACACAAGGTCATGAGTCATTTCCCAGGCAAAGCCAGACACTCTTAGAGCCAAAAATCATCTTTGCCTTTGAATGTTTGTCATCGTCCCCAGTGGCTTTCCTAGGCTTTTGCACTTGCATTTGAGCAGGCTTGGCCCCTACAGTGTATTTCCCTTGACGAATTAATACCTGCTCTGCTACCAGAAATGAGCAGCTGCTCTTCCACAAGAAGGGGTTGCCAGCAAACAAAAGGATTTTCCAGCATGTCCTACTAAAATGACTTTTGGCAGGAAAATGGGAATCATTCACAATGGAGCCATTTTTAAGGAATGCCTGTACCAATTTCAACAGAAACAAAACATTTGATTAAAAAGAAAAAGGCAGAAAGAGACAGGACAAAGAGATTGGGCTATAAGCCCCCTCCAGCAGCCAGGCTCTCCCAGGTCTCTCCAGCTTCCTGTGGGAATTGCTCCACTTTGCATACATAATCATTGCTAACCCAAATAAAAGAGGGGAAGAGATGCTGTGCATTTGGTATCATGGCCCCTTTTGCTCCCCATCAACCTCAGGTGCTGTCACACCGCCCATGACATGGTTCCACAGTTTCCATGCGTAGACCAGGGTTATTTTCACCCTCTTTTTGTGATTCTTTAATTTTAGCTAAGAAAGTAAAGCTTGGAGGTGAGGTCAAATTGTTTGAACCAGACAGAACAGAAAGCAGAATTTCACATCTCCTCTCCTATCATTATCCCCTCACCTGAGAAGACTCCCTCTCTGAAAGGTTTCATTACTTGTAAGGAGAAGCAGAGAAGTTTGGCTTCCCACAGACTTATCCAAGGGGGCAATCACTTCTGTAATAGCTTTAATTACTTCTGGAATTATGTTAGTAATTAGATCCCAGTGTAGTCTGACTTCAGACTCGAGCTGTCCTTTGCAGTATTTTAAAACTTTGCATGAGCATAACCACTTGTTTTACACTACCAATAGCTACAATTTCTCTTTATTTAACAAATTTAGATGAAATTTAGATGGTTTCTTGATTTCTTTTCTCCTTACAACAGCAAAACATCATGAACTTTCTTTGCAAAAATTCTATTTTTGACCAAAGATGTTAAAGTTTTTTTGTCTCATCAAGTTTCATTGGCATGAAAGGGCTCCAAGCTATACCTCCTCCTCCAATGACTAGCTTAGATCTCTGGTGTTTGCACAACACAGGAAACATCTTTAGTAAATCTAAGGTTTCGTGGAAGAGCTGGATTTACTACAAATTCAATACATATTGTATTGTACACGTAAAGGCAGTTCTGTTTTGCCCTCGTGCAAAAATGGACAGTTAACCTTGCTCTTCAGAGTATTTTGGAGTGAAGCAGAGAACAGACAGAGAAAATAACTATTTCAATGATAGTAACCAGCTCCTCACTTTCCTTTTTCAATGTTACCAGATACACACAAGACAGGGATGGGACTGCAAGGCTGGATGTACAGAACTACTCTATAAACATAGTACTCTGCTGTTTTCTTAAAAGAGAATTCCATGCTCAATAACAAGGATCTCTGTTGTCCAAGCAAACCTGAGAACTGCTCCCCATCACACTAATGCTCACAGTCATTCCCCTACAACCTGCCTACATCTTCCCATTAGTAATTCCAGCTTGTTACAGATAATTATACCACCTTGTACCATCCTCTGTAACTCCCCTTCCTTCTTGCTGTTTACACTTCTCAGAGATGCGTGGGTTGCCCACAGCAAGAACTTCACTCTGGCTCATTACTGTTTAAAACCTCCAGCAAAATGTTTACAAAGTTCCTTTTAAGACAACTTAATGTATGAGTTTTTCTGTGCACTTAAAGAGGATTCAAAAAATGCAGATTATTGACAGGAAAATTGAAAACATAATAAAAGGAATAGAAAAAGTTTGCAGTGTTGCTAAAATGCAGAGTAAGTTCTCTGTATTTTTATCTCTCAGTTAGCTGGAGTGATTTCTGCTATCTTTAAACTTTGTTTAACCAGCATCAAATAAGAGGACATTGGTGCATTCTGGCTTGTGTTATAGGTTTGCTGTGGTCAAGTTACACTCAGTAGGATGAATCAACTCTAAACTGTGATAGACACTGATCATTTTATAAAAATGTCCAAGATATACCATCTGCTCTGTTCATCCTAGTGGTCTCTGTGTTTCCTCATCTGATGAAATCACAAACAACTCTTTTAGTTATGCAAACAGCTCACTAACATGGGTGATCTGGAATAAAAGTCCCACTCAATCCTCTACATGAGATGTCAAATTCATTGTTTCAAGCTGTCCCATCAAAAATTAAAAAGAATTCTGAAACCAGAATGATTTTTCCACATGAATACTGTCCTGCTTCCCATAAATCCTTGAATGTCTTATGCCACACAGGTGTTCAACTGTAATATGAGACTGCAGTGAGACACCTGCAAAGAAGAGACCTGTGCCAGCAACTACAGCTGGCAGATGCCCACAGCTCACCAGATGTTGCTTGCTGGGGCTCCAGTAAAAGGAAGGAGAAAGTTTCCAGACTTGCCACAGAAATGAAACTGTGTGAAGCTAATAAACTGAGTCACCCAAGGAAAAAAATGAGCACATGAAGGTCAGCCATAGCCTACAGGATGCTGAAAACGTCTGTTATCTGTACAACAACAAGCCCAGTTAGCCACAGGCAAAACCCTTCTAGCCCAGACACACTGGTCTGCAAATGGATTGCATGAGGAGCTGATCTGCTTACCAGTAAGTGCTAAAAAGAAACCTTACTTTTAGTGACCACAGCTCAGAAGTTCCGCTTTGACTACAATTTCCTATATTTGCAGCAGCCTCTTGTAAAACTAGGTTCTTTATTAAAATGTGGACAAAAGGAATTATTTTCCTATTTCAGATAGAAACCCTGTAAGGTGTGTGGAGGAGTACAAATAAATGATAGCAATTCATTTACCCACATCTGGGTGTGAGGTGCCACTCAAGAAGTCTAAAGCACTAGAGATCTGCAGGATTAGCTGATATGAAGGACAGGATTGGAGCCCTCCAGAGGGGGCAACTAGGGGCAAACACAATGCCCTAGACCATCTCAGATGGTCTACATGGCTGAATCCGTTGCTGATGCATGAGATCACCTCATCTATCTATAAATGTAAAAATAAATCTGAGCAAATTGCCTTAGCTTTTTTTTATACACTGTGAAGAGAGGCAGGTGCATGTAGAGCACAGCTTTCACAGCTTCTCTGCCCTATTTTAAGGTGAGAAAAATATTCCCCCAAAGACTTGTTTCTCTTTATTGATTAGATGAGAAGCTCAGATGTGAGGTAGCCTAACTAAAAGTAGAATTTCTCAATTGCAAGCACGTAATATCATCTGAGCAGTATTTGCCAGGTATGGCTACAAAACGTGAAGGCTCCTCTCTACATTCCCCTTCTAGCTGAAGAAAGGCTTATTGTCTAGCCACAAGTTCAAGGTGTCATATATGTCAGAGTAGATGCTTGCCTTTGCTGAGATGAATCATGCCTGTGCATTTAGTCAGATGAATATTGCCTCAGGCTTGGTCTAAGCCTGGGGCAAGAAAAAAGTACCAAGAGGAACAAAGACTCACAACTAAGGGAAAATGAGAAATGCTGCTGGAGTGTCTGAGGTCCAGCATTATATACTAAAAGGGTGAGTATTCACACTCTGTAGCTCTAAGTGGTACATAAGCTCACCCACATCCTTAAGAGTGGGAAATGCAGAGAAAGTTTATGGGAAGGAAAAAAAGGAAAGGAATAGAAAGAGAAATCTTCATATGCAAAGTTAAGTTACGCTGCTCCCGAATCTCTGTGTTCTCATCCTCACAAAAGTTGGGGTCAAAGTTCAGAGTAAATCAGCTTTTTTAATGAATCATTTAGTACTTACAAAATAGTAAAACATCCCAAGGCATTAAGTTAGCGGTGATTAATGTTCTCTAAAAGATTTCTGAATGTATGGATATCTCATGCAATATTTATCACAACCCCACAAGTGGCTGGGTCAGCACTTTTATGATGAACCTCTAGAGTCTCTCATCTCAGATGGGTATAAATCAAAAATAGTGTGAAAAGGAGGGTCATAATCTATTCCTCCCCTGTGTGGGAGAGCTACAATGTTGTAAAAATATTAAGTGTGTCATATTTCACAGATCAGAACTTAGAAAATTAGTCTCGCGTCTTCCTCATCAAGAATTTAGTGGAGAGACGAGGTAGTGTCCACTTCATTTCTCTCACTGAGTAAAGGAATGCATTTCCTTTCATTAAGGCTCCCAGTTTGGAGTGCATTTGCACTCTCACTAAGCAGACTTAGTTGAAGAAGTTTACATCGAAATTCAGAATTAACTGCACACACTTCCCTGGTGCATTTCAGGGTTTACTAGAGAAGTGTGTCATAACACATTCCTACTTCAACCTGACTCCCAGGTATAATATATGGACTTAAAGACACACATGGGAGGCTCAACATCACCCTCTCTTGTTGTGGGCCTACATGTAAAACTTGCAATTGTAACATGTTGCAATTTCTTTACCCATTGTATGAGAAAACACGGAACATAACTGTGGTCTGTGGTTGGATTACATGGCTTCTCAAGGTTTTCTGTCACTTGGATGCCCAGGAAATTTTTTTTCTCCTTGCAAATATAACTTTCTGAGACACTTAAAAGTTCACCTTTTCTCTACTTTTCACTTAAAGGGATTCCTGTATCTAGGAAAAGTGGTCCTGAAACTACTGGCTTTGATACAGTTCAGGGAGTTGGGTAAGTATCTCTACAAATAGATCATTGCTCAGCGTAGTCTTCATTCCGTGCAATTCCGAGAATGATGCAGATTTACCCACTCACCATTCCAAAAGGCAGGCTGGGAGTGGGTGTGAAAAATTTGCGCTGGCCTCCCAGTTACAGACAAGATGAACTGCGTTGTACAAGGGTTCCATGCGATCTTGACCCTTATGAATCAATTTGACGAACAGTTTGCCTGCCAAACTCAGATCAAGTGCATGGCTAGAAGGTAGTCAGACCTAGTGGGAGTTACCAGCCACCAGCTTAAATGTGATGTGCCTCCCATGCAACACGGCGGGCCCGGCAGGCGCCATCCTGGGCTATCCTTCCTCCCCTCCCTCATGACTTCTCAAGAACGACTGTCATTTTATTGAGCTGCCACCCGGACAGTCAGGGTCTGGTTTGCAGTAAGCACACCACAAGTACTTTCCCCATCTGCTCCTGGCTGAGCATGTGGGGTGTGGGAGCTCAGGGTCCCCCCAGGGGCTGCCAGCTCCAGACTGATTCCTGATGGAAACATCTATAGCAGAGGCGTCTGTCTGGGAGCAACGTGCAGAAACCCAGCGCAGCTGAGGGAGGTTGGGCAGCGATTCAGCTCACCCACTCTAGTCTCTGCCAGCCCCACAGAGTTGTTTCTGACATCCAAGAGCATTTCACAAACCATTAGATGTTGGTGTGTCGATAAATTCAGACCTGGGTGCACATTCAGTACGACAATGCAGACACCTGGAGCACACCACAGACATCCAAATGTCTACTTTAGAAGCTGAACCACACCCCTGGGGCTCCGGTCATGTGCCTAATATAGGCTGCTAGTGCCATCTAGATGCTCTGAAGTATCTGAGGTCCTTTAAGTGAGCCACATCCTTCTGAACAGGCAGCTAGAGACTGGGCTGGATACCCCTGATGGCTCAGAGAGCTGAATGGTGCCCCCAGCATTTTAGATCACTGCAGTCAGCACTGAGACCAGTTGCAGAGCTATTCTGAAGTTTTCTGTTTGGGAGATTTGAGTCCCTTCATCCTTTAATGTTAGACACTGTGAATTTAGTTATGTCCATTTGCATATTAAGGAGGCAGCTAAGCCTCATTTAATTTATTTTCCACAGAAGAAACTGAAAGCTCTAGTTTGTGCACTACAGGTTGGTAAAAATGAACTACTTCCTTTGGGTGTTAAAAAAATCCCATCATTAGAAATCAAAAAGGTTTACAAAAAATGTTAAATTATTAACATCTCTTTTTACTCATCATGTCTCTTCTCTTTGTGTCATCCTTTCTTTTTCAGAGATGAAAAGGAACCAAAAAGAAGAGCAAACAGATGCTGGAATCACAGGAGAAAAATAGAAGAACCTGATAAAATGAGGGGGAAGAACTGGAGACAAAAAACAAATACTTTTCTAAACAGATCAATCAAAACAACAAAAGTTTCTTTTCAGAGCCCACTGGGTTCACAGCAGTGATTTCAGCTTTGTGAAAGTAATTTTTTTAGCAAACTTTCAGCTACTTCAAGGCTCAATGAAAAGAACATTCAGACAAGTTGATCTGTATCAACCACCCAAATGTGATTTCCAGTGTCTTTTGCTATAGAAGTCCTTTCTGCTACAACTATTGTTTATAGACATTACAGCAAACCAGATGGAAACTGTCCATTAAATAGGTAGTTCCCAAATAATGAGCTTCACAGTCATGGTGGCAGGAAAGCCATTTATAAGTTGTCAGCTACCAGCCCATAAAGCACTCCTGACTTTATAGTGCAATGAGCTTTATCAGGCTATTTTTTTGAGTGTAGTAAAAAAACATCTTCCCGGATACATCCCAAATGGAGCTCATTTAAAAACAGTTCCATTCCTACTGTGCAGGGATCCAAAGACAGTGTGTTCACATTTTTATTACAAATTTCATTTTCTTCCGGTTTAGTACATGTAAGCTTCCATACTCCCATGTTTTGATATTGCAATTGTCCATTGCTTTGCATATTGCACGATGTCTGCTCTCTGATCTGAAGGAATATGGGTGTGATGAAGGACCTGGTTTGAGACTCCTGTGGTTTCTCAGCAATGTCTGATAACAGAACCTGGAGTCTCGAACAGTGGTCTCTGTTTCCAGCCTCTCTACAAAGGCATGTGATCAGAGACCACTATGAACTTAATTAGTCTCTTAGAAGGGGAAGATAATATATGCTGAAACATATAAGGTGCAATCTATGTACATGGACCCTAATGTAAAATGAATGTGTCAGTACCAGCAAAAGGCAAAACAAATTCTGATGCTACATCACAGAATCACAGGATCAACTAGGGTGGAGAAGACCTGTGATATCACTGAATCCAACCTTTGACCTAACACCACCCTGTCAACCAGACCTTGCTACTAAGTGCCACATCCAGCCTCTTCTTAAATACCTCCAGGCATAGTGACTCCACCACCTCTCAATGCCCACTCACTCTCCCTGTGAAGAACTTCTTCCTCATGTCTAGCCTAGACCTCTCCTGGCACAGCTTAGGGCTGCACCTTCTTGTCCTCTTAGCAAGTAGCATAAGCCAAGAATGAAATACATAAATGAAGTTATTGGCCATTTCTTATTTCAGAAAAACTTACTGCCACATTCCTTCACAAAGATTTCTCCTCAGAGGTGTTAGTTTTCCCTTTGCAACAAAACGAATGATGAGGCAGACTTAAAAACAAGTCATTAAGATATGCCTTTAGGTTAGGTGAAGTAGAGAAATGAACATCTGCTGGCTGACAGGAGGGCTGCTACTTGACTCAGGAGTGGAAAACAAGACCCATAGCTTCTTCTTGGGGTCTAGCATGGCCTTGGTCCAGAAAGAAAACCAAAACTGGGACCACAGCTATCTAAATTATTTCATTCAGATTGAAACAGGAAACCAAGCAATTATTTGCAGAAGCATTTTGTACCTAATATATACTGAAGTTTCCAGAACCTGTGCCCACTTCTTTTGCTGAGCTTCACAGCCTGAGTGGGTCTTACTGCATTTGGTTGCTGGTCTCACTGCATTCTTTTTGGTCATTCTGTATTTAGTATTGACTCCTAAGTCTTTATTTCTTGATATGTTTAGAAAAATTGGTCTTTAGTCAGGCTTAAAATGTGTTTGGCATCCACTTCTTACGAATGAGTTAATTCATAGGTTATTAGCATTTACTGCTCATTTTCTGGGAACTATCTATTTAATGACCACTCCCTATCTGTTTGTAACATAAAGGGCTTTTATAGAAAATGGTGGAATTAACTTTGACACTGGAAATCGCATCCATAACATGTGATTTGTCTCTAACATGCAAAGAGTTTGAGGCTCAGATCTCGTGTGCCTCCTTCTGATTTCTTGGTATCACATCACATGGTCAATAAATCTTACTGAAACATTTGGTTTAAGAAAAGCAAGATAAAAATCACTACTGCAAAGTAGTGAGAGAAATCCAAACTTACTCAAAGGCAGCCTTACACAGAGGCAATGAATATAAAGAAAAACACTGTGTCTGGAATTCTGCATAATGAATAATGGATTTGTTCTTTGTTCAAAAATCCTCTGTAGTTCAACTCTCAGTAAGAGACCTGAGTTTATATTATACTGAATTTAAAAGCTATAAAATTAGATGTTCCCTGATGTACTTCCATATGTTATCCCAAATCAAGTTATAGTGGCAGTGAATATAGCAATGTGACAAAACCTGTACTATGTTATACCATATTAATCCCTCCGTGAGAAAATAAATATTATGCTGCTGTTCAAGTGGATCTTATTCATAGAAATAAAATAACCAGTAAAACATTCTCAGCCATGCAGACAACCTAAGAGCTCCTTGAATGTACTAATGAAAAAGAGTTTAATATGAGAATATAAATAATACTTCAATTTCATCAGATCTCTTTCTAAAAACTATACAGAATAAGCTCAGTGGAATCTGTGAAAGTCTGATACCTCAAAAGTAATTTATCTCTCTGGCTGCAGTGTAAATGCAGCCTCAGGACATTCATGCTAGCCAGGAGAGGGAGAAGAGCACAGAGTTGACAGGAATTCCTTCAGGCAGCACAACACACGAAGTCCACAGATGATTGTCTCCTCCTTACTGTTTTCAGCCTTTACATCTGTCCACAGGAACTACCTGCCTCTTCCAATGATGTACAACTGGTAGAAAGTTTTCTGTCAACATCTCATTTTGATATCAAATTGGGTTTTCAAACCAAGCAAAAGAGATTTGAGAAAAAACGTGATTTTTCATTTGCAGACTCAAGTCTACAAAAGAGCTCTTTTTTTTCTCAATTTCTGGTACTTTGAGACTGAAAAATTTTCAAGTCTGCAGCAAAAAAGCTGCAGAAGTCACTATCCTGCTGGTGTCCATACAATACAGAGTGCTCTGAGCCACTCCACTTGGCAGGTTTTGGTTTTAGGGCCATCTTGTCTGCCCCACGACGACTCTCATGAGTCTCCACATCCTGACTGGGGACCAAAGAGGTAATAAGTAAGTTATATTCAACAAATCAATGAAAGGTTTTTTCAATTCCAGTTCTTTTCCAGAGCATTGATGTCCTAATAACCTCCTGGATGATTCCTTAATAAACACAGCAGTGCTATGAATGTGTGGACATTTCAAGAACCTGCTGTCTAAATTGTCATCATAATATATTCTCATGGTTGGAATATTAATACTTTCAATTAGCTTCCAAACAAATAACTCTTGTCTGTAGCAAGCCTATTGGCATAATATAAGGTTAGGCTCTCTCTAATGAGACCACCATCCACAGCTGCATAGACTGAAAACTTTCTTTTGAAATTGTATTTTCTCAAAGTCCATAACCCTAATAATTCTAATAAATACAATTTATGACCAGATTATCAATTTATTTTCCTTCAGGATGCTTCTTCTGCTTTTATTCTGGTCTGGTTTTATTTGTTGGAGTTACTTTGGAGCAAAGGTCCAGCATAAATAAATAATATGCAATGCAGTGTTCCTCTCTTATTAGATTCTGGGCCTCTGGAACTCAAAAAATGAAATTATGTTATTATTACATTTCTTATCTTTCTAATGGTTTATAAAGCCAAGCAAAGGAATACTTTGAAACAAACTTTACTCAATGCTTTTACATGTCCTGCAACTATGAAAAACCAACCATCCAGCAATATAACATAAAGACTCTTAAAACTGCTTCAATGAAACTGTCCATAATTTAGGATAGCTGTCAGAGAAGAGTTCTACTTAACTTAGATTCTGATTTTCACTTCACCTTTCAGGTATCTGCTTTGACTATTGGTCATGTTTGGCTTGTGAGATTCCCTGAGACAGAGACCATGTTGTATATTTTACACAGTTTGCACAGTGCCCAGTGGGTGAGGTCTTTGCCCTTGAGAAAGGTCACTGGGCACGATTGCAACGAATCCAAGCAGCACTGCCAGGAATCCTAATGTCATTTTCCTCTTTGCCATAGGCTGCTCTTCCTGCTTCTAATTTGAAAAGAGGAACAGAGGGTAAATGTAATACCGCTGTCTGTATGAAACACCTTACGTGTGTTACAAGGACTGAGGAAAGATGATCCCAAATATCCTTTTTGTTGTAATGTGGGCCTTGTTCCCATATTGGGAATGGCAAACTATATGGGGCACCAGAACCTGCCCATATGACTGCACCTTCCCACTCGGGTTTTCTCAGGTTTCTGTCTCAGATGGTTTGGAAAAGAACTTGACAGGTGGATGGAGGAGACTAAAAGCAATGTGGAAAGTTGCCCACGGTAAATTTCATAGAATTATGGAATGGTTTGGGTTGGAAGGGACCTTAAAGAACATCTAGTTCCAACTTCTCCATCACAGCCGGAGGCACTTTCCAGTTGCTCAACTGCCCATCCAACCCAGCCTTGAACACTTCCAGGGATGAGGCATTTGAGTTGCTGCAGGAGCAAAGAGATGATTTTTCAAGGTTACAGCACTTGCACCCAATTCACCTACACTGAACTGGAGACTTCAGCACAGTGATTTCCTTTGGGAGCTCAGGAAAGGTCATTGCAGACAAACACAACACTATTCACGCTGACATAACCTTGCCCAGGGCTCTTAAATGGTCCAGAAAAATAATAGTGGTTCATACCCATATTGGAAGTACACTCTGACTTCCTCAATGCCTACTGAGAGTCCAGGAATGCAGTAACTGGTTTTATGGTGTGCTCTGTACAGATGGGGATATAAAGGGTTAGAAGAAATCAAGTGCCCAGCTCCCTCCACTGTGTTTGGATGCACTTTCTTACTTTACCCTTTCAGCTATATCTCAGCCTTACAGAGATTTCTGTACATGAAAAGTGGAAAGCAGCTACAGTTTTTGCATAACAGCATCAACATAGATAAGAACATAGAGGTGAAGCTAAAAAATACCTGTATGAACCTTCTCAAGACAATGAAATGCAGCAAACAAAGGCATAATGTTTACAGCTAAAGCTCTTCCTTATACTTAAGGCAAAATTCTAATTTCATTAGGAGCTGTGGAGAAATTCATTTTATGCGAAGTCAAGATTTCACCTCTATATCTTTTCTCCAATACTATGTCTCTGAACAAAATTAAAAATTAAACCCAAATGGTCGTTATTTGATGCAAAGATATCTTAGCTTCTGAGATTTTACAAAGTCCTCACTATCAAATTTTGTACACATATCCTGAGAAAAGGTTTGTTAGAAATTTCCATAGAAAAAAAAAAGCATTTTTTCATTTCACTGCAGCCAAACTTAACAATAAATTATAGTCTAGGGTTCTCTAAAGCACACAAGTTTATATACAATCATAAACATAGACTCAAACTTCAACCTGTAGCTCAAAACAATTATCAAAGCAGCAAGTGGTCTCCACCTTGCAGAAAAAATACAAGAATTATTTTCGTATTCCCTTTCCTGAAACCAGAAACTATAAAATGAAGTAAATACACTGAGTCTTGGTAAAGAAAATAAAATCATGCGAGAGGGGGTAAGAATACTTCTGGACTGAATCAGTGTCACAGACTTTGTCCACTACTCCTTAAATTAGCCTGAACCTCTGCTGCTTTAGCAAGATGAGGTAATTTAGAAAAATATTCAATAATACCACATGCACAAACCTTCATTTGCCTCCTCTGTGCTCATGCATTATGATGAAGCCTTTAATTACATGTGAACATATATTATTATTTTTACAGATTTTGCAACTCAGTGCACAGAGAGAATGAGGCACGCTGGGCAAACCTCTGAATAGTATTTCCTCATAGCTGCACCCTGTGCCTGCACTGTGTATAACCTTGCTGCACACTTCAAAACCCTGCTAGGAAAATAAGACTGTTGGTCTCCTCACACTCAATGCTACAAATCCCTGCAAGCTTCACAGACACACAGAAATTTCTTTTCATAAATCTGCTGCGACATCAGAGCAGTCCTGGATTTATTTTACTGAGGGAAGAACGGAGCCCGGGTGGACTGGATCAAAAGAACAATTTAATTTTTGACATCACAGAATCAGGACACCATATTTCATTTTTCTGTTCTCAAGGTTTTTATCAGCCCACAGCACAGCTCTTGCTGACTCTGGCTGCAGTTAGAAGCAATGAGAACTTCTGCAAGTCAGATGTGTTGTCCCATTTACACACACACACACACACACACACACACAAAAACACGTTCCTCCTCCTCCCTGGGACATCAAGGAAGAAGTAAGGCAACTCTCCTCTTCCAGCCTCCTGACACTCCCTGGGAAGAAACTGTCTCTAGGGAAGTCCAGCTGGGACCCTCCATCTCAAGCAGAATCACAGGTGACAGAATCTGGGAAGAAATCAGTTTCTCCAAATATGGAAACTTCTACAGGAAGAGCATATGAAATATCCCAGACATAAAGGCAACGCTTCTGACCAGTGCTGAACTTCCAGTCATAAAGATGCTATAAATTTTGATGTAACATCCCATTTTAACATGCACAAAAAATATCTCATTTTCTGAATCAGCTTGTTATTTTTGTTGGAAATTTAAAAAGGTCTGGTGTCAGATTTTCAGGTAGGGAAAATGGTCAAACTTTTGCCAGTATTGTCCAATTAGTATTAATGACAGACATCAACACCAGTTGAAAAACCAGATTCCTCTATTCATTCTCTTGTTTCTCCTAATACCTGCCAAGAGGCAGTAGAACAGCTGAGATCTGAAGTTTTAAGGCACCAGAGACTTAAGGCAGACTTTGCACACAACTGAGAGGGCTATGTGCGACCTCCGAATTCCCACTGCTGGCTCCTGCCTTGCTGCATCCCAGCTCCCTGTACACAGACACTGCTGGCTCCTACTGCTCCTGCTGATGCAATCACCCCAAAATACAATGTGTGACTTTCTCTTCAGGCAGTCAAGACTCAGCTCATTAATTAACAGTTCTAGAGCATCGCTTCCAGCTGCCACTTCAGTCAAAGGCAAATCTCTTTGCAGTTTTGCATGGAAATGAGTCTGGATTCAGCAAGGATATGTCCCCAACCATCTTAAAACCAACAGAAAAGGGAACTTCAAAAGAACTAACAGTAACATGCATGAAAAACGTTATCTGCTTGTGGGTTTGGAAGTGTCAGGTAATTCATGGAAGTTACCTGCTTTGAGAATCATAAAACCATTAGGGTTGGCAAAGATTTTAAGATCAGGTCCAACCTTTAATCCGGCACTGCCAAGTCCACTATTAGACCATGTTCTTATGTGAAACATCTACATCTCTTTTGAACACTTCCAGGGATGGTGATTCCACCCCTTCCCTGGACAGATTGTTCCAATGCTTGACAAGCCTTTCAGCAGAGAGTTTAGATAAACTTGTATTTGGTTGCTCGCAGGATGCTGTACATCCATCATTGGCCAAGCAAAGGCGACATGCACTGGACTATGAACCAACGCAGGGGTGGGTCTGGCAGTAGATTGCTCAGCCAGGTACAGCATTGTTCTGCCCACCCAGAGGCAAACAGAAGTTGAGTAGCAGCAGCATGGCACCAAACCTGAGCTGAGCAGCCTGCTGAGGTGGGTGCACTAGCAAGGGTTGCTGCACAGTCAGCTTGGACTGAGCAAACAACTCCCACCTTCCTGCAGTGAGACGAGGCTTCCTCTGTGGGCTCTCACAGTGCTCCTTCCATCAGCACATCTGAAGCATTCAGGAAATGAAAGCTCAATATCTCACCTACACCGGGGGAGCCCAAACACACTGTGGCAAACAGGCAGGGCATTGGCAGATCTGAACAATAAAAGCTGCTTTTCCAGGCTGAAGTCAAGAGCACTGAACTGTGATGTACGACTTCAGTGCTTAGCTGGCAGTACTTTCTTTCTATGTTTTTTTTTTTTGTTAATGTGCCTGAGGACCTCTGGGTTTGCATTAAGGGCTCCTCTGTATGAGCACTTAAACATCAACATTCAATGGAACAAACTATTTCAGTAAGAACGAACCTGTACCAAATTTCTGTAGTGCACAAACTTCAAAGAACACCCTTCCCACCTTTCATGCATTGGAAGACATTCCCATCTGCACCCCTTTGCACTATAACTTTCGGAATACTAATGATTCAAAGGTGTGCCTCTCCACTTGTGTGCCCATGTTTCACATGGGGGGGCAGGTAACATGCTCTGGCAAAGGATGGGAGAATATTCAAGGAAACAACATTCCCTAGATATTAAGGGATAAATAATATAGTGGAAGGAGATACATTTAAAATTGAGTTGTTTGGGTTTATTTCCATGTGCCTCCACTGTACTCTAGTTGATACCAGAAAGATCTTTCTGTTTACTTTTATCTTCTTTATTTGCATTTTGAGGGATTTTCACAGGCAGTTAAGAGAGAAGGGTACTCAGAAAGGGAAAAAGGCGCCTGTGTAACATCTCAGACTTGGTCCTGCATTTTGTAAACTAAGGATTTTACCTCCAACACCTCAGAGCTAACTGTTGGATCCAAGAGTTAGTTACTGGGAAGAGGTGGGAAGAAAAGTCTAATCTACCGATTTATAAAAATATGTTAATGCTTTATAATGTAAATCTTGAACAGGATGTGTGTGTAGGCAGCTGTTTGCATCTGCTGAATGTCCTCCTATTCATGACTGAATGGAACAGGAAGATAGGCACTAGAGGGGGAGGTTGGGTATTACTTTCACCCAACTGGCATAGAGGAAACATATTACACTGCCAACAAATTCAATGTTCTTGTTCTGTTGGCCACTTTAAGTACATTTATATTGTCAGACAACTTAGTATCACACTTCATGCCCTGGTGATCAGCAGTGTGGATGTAGCCCTTAAGGTTGGCTCAACTTTGAGCTCTGAGGAGCTCCCAGAGATTTGCTTCTCCAGGGAAGAACTTTTATGCCCTGTCTGTGGGCTCCTTCTTCACTCAGAAAAACAATATTGAGTACTTCTCTCTCAGTTGCAGTAAGCTGAGGATGCCAAAATAATATACTAGATGCTGTATATTACAGGTTGACATAGATAATTGAACTGAGCAAAAGCTCAGACATAAATGCAATCATTCCACCCTACACATCTCTGTTGGGCTTCCTGAAGCCACATGGACAGAATACAGCATTGGTGAACTGGCTCACACTGGGAAAGTTTCCCTCCTGCCAGCAAAAAAAGCATAGCCAAGGTGTTTCAAATATTTTCTGTGATTTGCTTTTTTCAGCCAAAGATCAGATTTTAGAGGTTTTGACCAGTTTGAAACCCAGGGGTGATCTATCAGTTGACAACTTTACCTTCAGTGATGGCTTGGTTATATTCGAGACGTCTCAGCTGGAGACTGGTGAGATTCTGCATGACCTTTTAAGGTCCTAAGAGGAGATTTAAGACACAACCTTTGCTTTGGGAACACTGACACAAGCAAAATAATGCTTGATAAATAAAAATAAATAATAAAATAATTGCTTGATGTGGTAGCCTTTTATCCTTCCCTCAAATGTTCTTCCCTCAAGTTATCCAAAGAAATTTAAATTCAAGAACACCCCTATCAACTAAAAAACATTTGTAAACCAGTATCTGAAATCCTCAGTGAGGAGGCAACAATCTTTTTCAGGTTGGTTCAAGAACTTTATACTTCCTGTAATGATGTTTCCAATTCAAAATGTTCCTGAACACCTTCAAAAATAAATACCAAAAAAACTCCCAAATAATTTTAACTCTGAGTTCCAATTATGGAAAAATACACAACAAAAACATTGAAACTTGTCATAGTGAACAAATTCTGAGCTGTTTTTTGCCTCAGCTCAGCTGCTGATATCCACTGGTAAAAGATGCAGGTTTTTTTGCTCAGGTGAATAAACAACATTAATTGACCAATAAATTGTTAACAAGCCCAGAAAAAGAATTAACAATGGGCAGAGAAGTAGATGATGGAGAATTTAGCAATCTCAGAACATAGAAAACAATTCTTTATTTCAAATTCTTTTATTTTTCTCATAACACTACTGCTGATATTCTGTTTAAGGATGCATTTACCCCTTCCCCCAACAAGTGTCACCTAGAAAAGACTCAGCTCTCAGTCTCTGAGAGAAGCTTTCAAACAGTGAATGCAAAGTGGGGCAGATGTTGCAGTAAGACTATTTTATTCCTGCATGGACCATTTCTCTGTAAACAACTTGCAGAAAGCTGCTGTTTTCACCTACAGCTGAGAAAGGTTTAAATCAGATTTGATTCCTAGAATGACCTTCAGTATGAAATGCTCCATGAAACATTCCTTCTGCTGCGTGAAAATCGCTCATTTCAGAAATACCTCCACGAGGTCTATGCGTGTCACAAAATTTAACAAAGAGAATTCAGGGTCATGTTGCAAATGTAATACATGTCCAAAATGGAAAAAATATCTTTGTAACTTGAAATTGCAATCGGAGAGTATGATTCTGCAGCACAGGCATTTTCTCTCCCATGCCAAAGAGGTGACATTAGCACCTTCCACTACACTTTATAATTTCTGATTGCAAGGAAAATAAATATATGAGGATGAACCTGGTCCTGAGATTAATCTGCACTGTGTTGCTTATGTCACAGCTTCTTGAAAACAGGGAGACAGAGCAGTCTCATGGCTCCAACATTGGTGAAAGACAGCCACACATTTTGTTATCTCCACAGTTTCAGAAATCTTGTGATATTTGCGCACTCAGGACCTGACTTCCCAAAGCCTGAGAGGTGCATTCTGAGCCCTTATGATGGTCCTGACAGTGTTTACTGTCCTTGGGGGCTCATTTCAAGTGGCAGGAATTTTCTTGGAGCCCTTTGGATCCAGATCCTGAAAAGCACCCTCAGAAGAGCCAGTGGAATTATTGGAATAACAATCCTGTTCATGATAATTGAATCTATTTGAATACTCACATATTTGAGAAAGGCTGAAAAGTGGACCAACTGCACTATCCTGTCACAGACACTGAAAAAATTGTAGAGCTGGAAAGCAAAAGTCAAGAGTACTAAAATGCCATTTCCAACTCCAGGCCTCTTGATGATGACACACAGCTGAAAGGGATCCCACAAGTTTCCTGCCTTCATCACACCCTCCTCCCTGGACCCATCAATCCCAGGATTACAGTCCCTCGATCTGTATCCATATGAATGACACAATTCCATGGATCATATATCACACACAGCCTGAGGCTGAGCAAACCCACCCCCTGCCCTTTGCTGAGGTCAGTGGGAGCTGAGCTGTGTCACACTCTGGATTTCACTGACTATTCTGTGTTTACTTCTAATCATCCAATGCCCTTCAAGCTGCCCCAGCATCCCACCCGGCCTCCAGCTGCCAGTCCAGAGGCTTTGGGTTTCCGGGAGGTCCTGCATCAACCCCAAAACGTACACACCTGCCCACTCCTTGGGGATGTCTCATTTGATGACATGCCCACACCCAGGCATCATAACCGAGCCCCAGGAAACCACTGACTAAAGTGGGAGCTGAGGTTAATTGGCATCTCTACTTTGGTGTCTTAAATTTAAACTGAATCACAGCCTTTTTTGACCCTTATATTTGCGCATCAGTCTTGGAAAACAGGAGCTGATACAACAAAACAGGACAAAATCAGTATGCTAAGCAGGATGTGCTTTTCATCACAGAGTGGTTGGGCTTAGGTGGTTGTAGTGGACACACTACATTCCTAAACCTGTGTGATTCGTCCAGGAAAACATATAAAGTAGGAAAAAAGAAGTTTGTCTTTCCACAGATGTTCTCTTGAGGGCACCACAACCAACAATGCTGTCTTGGTCTGTTACAACACACATTCTGGGAGAAACAATATTTTATCATCTATACATGGAGTTAAACCTTGAGGGAGCCTCAAGGTCACGCAGGGTGTTCCGACCTCCTGCATCACACAGGCTCCTCCCCACAGAGTTTGCTTCAAACACCAACTTCTATTTGACATGGTGCATTTCATTGTGGAAGACAAATACTTTCAAACTGACTTTAAAACCAATGTGCAATCTACAAGTATCACATCCACGAAGTTTTTTCTGTATGAAATATCTTTTCTGTGTCTTTTTTCACAGCAGTTGCTTCAGTATCTAACCACTGGCAAATGTCTTGCTGCACTTTGCCAAAATGTTTTTATTGTTTTCAACCTCTTTTAAGGTTGGACACTGTACAGTGTCCGCCAAATTAAGCTGCCTCCTTAATAATCTCTTACTTCTCCAGTCAGGAACCTATTCTCCCTGTTATCTATTCATTGACTAAGAACTCCCAGCAAATGGCACTGAAAGTAATCCACTGGAGGAAATAGTTCACTACATTCTGCACATGTAATTACCACCATTGTACAACTGAGAGGGAAAGAGTTGTTTAATGAATTCAATAGTATTCATGCTGTATTCACCAAATTAAGATTAAATATTAATATTACATCTATATTATATTATTATTAATATTAAATGAGACAACACTGCATCTAAAATTTCTTTTTCTCCTGTTTTTCCTCTAAGCATTAAGCCTTCTAACATAAAATAGAAATGGGTCCAGAAATCAAACTAGGAGATATTCAAGGCTGTGTTAATTGGGACCCCTGCCACAAACAGACGTAACACTATTTACAGACAGATGCAAAAAATTAATTGTATCTGTGGCTGAATGGAAACCAGGAAAGAGCTTCAAATGTGAACAAGAGAACTGAGATACAGAGGTTATCCCATTCATACGTCATTTGACAACAGCCTGGGAAATCTTCTGCATTTCCTGAAAACAAGCTAATTAAAATGAGGGAAAGAGGGAAAGGCATTTGTCAAAATATGTGCTGGAATTATGTAAATAAATGAGAGAAAACAAACCTCTGTGTTTGCACTTTGGAAAATAACAAAAAGCTGCCTGTTGACAGGCAGATCCCCTGGCCTCGGATGCTCTGTGCAAGGACTGCTGCTGGCCCAGCTCTCTTCACACTTTACACCCAGTTCACTCAAGCTTAATATCACTAATCGCAATAGTGTCCCTCCAGCCGTAGAGGCAAATCTCATCCCTGGAAGTGCTGAAGGCCAGGTTGGAGAGGGTGTTGAGCAACTTGATCTGAATTTGGCTTGGCCATTGTTGAAACAGTGATAGGGAAGGAAGTGGCTGAACAGGTGAAGGCTCTTCTAATACTGAAAGAGTGAAATCCTGGTGTGGGACAAGAAATAGGAGATTTACATGGAGAGTCTTGTCCTTTGTCGAGTAACTGTAGGACGCTCCGTTCTAAATAAAATTTAATTATGGGTGAAATTAGAAACTGTACTTGCCTAAACTGGGATAGTTTAACAGTCTTTAACAAAATATCTGTATTTCTGGAAAAAAAAGATCCTGTAACCAAAAAAGCTTCATTACCAAAAGCAGACAGCATCTAATAATCTTACTTAGGTCTTGGACAGCATTTAAAAATCTCATGGAAAAAAAGGAAGCAACTCTGCTTGTGCATCTCTTTCCATGTTGTCTCTCAACCCATGCTGGTTTCAGACCTATGAAACCTTTTTATCACTGTGGCCAGCAATGTACAATTCAAAACATTGTGTGTTTAGATTCTCACACTCTTCTTCTGAAGTATGAGCTGAAATGAGAAGATGGTCAAGCACTGAAACAAGCTCCCTAGGGAGGTGGCCATGGCCCCAAGCCTGTCAGTGTTCCAAGAAGTGTTTGGACAGCACTTTTGGATATATGGTTTAACTTTTAGGCTCCTCTGTGTCAAGTGAGGAGTTGGTTTTGATGACCTTCATGAGTCTCTTCCCATTCAGGATATTATATGGTGGAAGGGAACCCTGTTCATGGAAGTGGGGTTGGAAATACGTGATCTTTAAGGTCACTTCCAACCCAAACTATTCTATGCTCTTATTAAATCCTACAAGATTATCAAATATTTCCTTAAGTGCCTGAACTGCAGGTAGGAAATGCTCATTATCAAGTAAACAGCATTCACTGGAGTACTGCAGGATGGAGGAGCTTTAACCACCCCCTTCACCATCCTGCTCTTCAGAACTCAAGACAACTGAGTTGTGCTGCAGTGACAAAGCAACCCCCCTCCCCACCCCTGCTCTCCCACCCTGACACAGATTGCAGCAAAACAGCCCTTTGGTCAATTGAGCAGTCCTGTTATAAAATTGTTGACTGGGAAAACAGAAAAAAAGTCAGCTGACTAAGTGATTGCGTAAAAGAAGGATTAATGACAATATTTGAGTTATTTTCTTGCAAAAGAGGTTATTGGGAAGGACACACTGAAATTAACTTCCTTCATTTACTTACTCCATCTGCAGGAATTGATTATAGCTCAAGAGAGGAGGAGATAAAAGCCTGTGAAAACTATAGAAAATCTTAAAAGAGTGGCCACGAGCCCAAGCCACATACTATGATGGAAGATCTCAAGTTGCATGATAGAGTAAAAAAATCAAGGTGAAGGGCAGATACTCAAATGGCAAAGCCAGGAAGATTGTAGGACTCTTTCTCCTGAGGCAATATCACAGTATCACAGTATCAGCAAGGTTGGAAGAGACCTTAAAGATCATCAAGTCCCACCCATAATCTAACAGCCCATCAACTAAATATCCTAGGGAATATGCTCAGGAACTTACTTCTCCAGGCTAACAAGGCAATCTGGGAACTGTCAGTGTCAACACGAGCTTAACTAAGACTAGCAGATGTAACAACAGCAAGGGGTGCACCAGTGTGGAACTCAAGCAAGAGTTGCATCACTCAAACTGAGCCCTGAAAGGACTATAAGGGATGTTTGTACCAGCAGGGCACTGCCATGCTAGGACAGGTCTCATTTATGCCACAGGTCTAAGGGGTTGAGCAGAGAATGAAATATTTTTGTCCAGCACAGTCAGACCCATTACAGATAAAACAATGAACACAGGACTCACACAACTGCTTCCTCCTCTCCAACCACTGCCATCACCTTACACCTTTGCAGTGCATGGTTATGACCTCTCTCATATCGCCAGATACCACAGAATAAGCAGAAGTGCTTTGCCAATCTGCATGCCATCTGTCCCCAGCATGCAAGGGGAAAGGCCTCAAGAGAAGTATTTGTTGCAGGAAAGTAGCATAGCATGCACAAGACCTGATGGTCAGGAGATGTCTCCAAGGTGGACCATTTCCCCCACTTTCGACATCACCACCCAGTGACAGCTTAGTACTAGACACGGGTCCCACAAAAGGACCACAGCAGTACCATCCCCTGAAGAAGAAAATCCTTCAGAGGTCAGACCTCAAAGAGCACAGGGAGAGGAAAATTCAGACGTATTGTGCAGTGCCTGAAAGGGAAGTGGGAGAAAACCACTAGGAGATAGATCCAGGGGCTCCAGTGATGGTCATCGATGAGCCCAGATATTATCAATGCACAGCAGGACTGAGACTATTTGTGAACGCAGGAATGACTCAGCCAGTCCCACAGCAGAAACTGTGCAGCAGATATATCCTTTGCATAGAAGAGAAAACCTTAGAAAATAAGTCTACAGACTTAACTACAAAGGCAAAATCCAATGCAAACTCTGACTGTAAGAGCAGAAAGCATCCAGAGGAAATTCTGTCACTTGATGGATGCAAAAAAACAATAATCCACCCTTTTAAAAGCCATGTTCAGAGAGATTTAGAGGCTTCAGAAGAGAGAAGTAGACAGAATGTGTATCTAGGAATGACAAAATGAAAAGATCAGCAAGCCTGACCTACACTTTGTGTGCTTGAAGGAGAGACTGCAAGAGATTATTTTATTCTGAAAAGGGGACTATGCACCTATGTATCAAGAGTGATTTTAAGGTCATGGTCAGTCAAATCTCCAAAGTATAAAACTGCATCCTCCCATGGACAAAGGAGTAACAGGAAATGTTAAATCAATATAAAAACATTACTGAGATGGAGAATTGTCAGTTTTATTGGCAGATGAGCCTGGCAAATAAGAGGTCCTAGAAGAAGCACTCACAAGATCACTACCTGAAATAGAATCAGAACTTGAAATCTTCTATCAGCTTCCATCTAATCCCTGCCCAAATGTCCTTGAACCAGTCTAGTCCCAGCTCAAGTGTGTGTTTAATTACGGGCTACCTATCAAAGTTCAAATGTCTAAGAGCATCTCTTTAACTAACTATGTCTGACTTTTTGTGCTGTTTGGATTCCACGTCTCTTTTAAGAATTCATCGAAGGTCAGCAGGACTTAAAAGACTTAACTTTCTTCTAAGTCTGCCAGACTTAGGCACACGTTGCATGCCTTTAAGAGTTTTATTAGGCTAAAGCTTTAATCTCCTTGTAATTCACTCACCACTTCAAGACTGGAGACAATAACGTTTTCCTTCCACCATTTGTCTGTCTTGTTAATTGTAGTTTCTTTGGCTGTAAAGTCTTTGCTTGTAAGGACAGAAAATTCCCTGGAGCAAGAATTGTATCTCATTATCTGCTTTAATAATGCATAAAAAAAGACTGGGGAATAACCTAATACAAAAAAAACAAGACCAAACAAACAAAAATAGAACAAAATTAAACACTTCTCATATGTGCATTCCCTGTTCCTCAAAGATCAAAACCAAATGATTTTAAAAATAGCATATTCCATCTTCCCAGAAACTATTTTGTCTTTGGTTCTAAAGAGAAAGATATGGCATATGTGTTTTGCTATTGAATAGGAAAGAAGCTCTAAGATACTAGCCAAAAACTGTTTATCTTCCCAATACATGAGAATCTTCAAATCTAGTCATCTTTCTTTCCTCTGTGAACAGCCAGGAAATGTGCTACTCGAGGAAGAAAAGCCTGAGAGCCCCACATGAATTCCTCAAGATATCTACAGGTAATGCTGACTCATGATGTATTTACAAGCAATGCACATAGCACTTAACATGCAACATTTAAAGTATCAACATGAGTATTGACTAAAAATGAAAAATGGAAAATCTAACTGAAAGTTGAATTCAGATGTTCTCAAAATGGACCAAGAATAATATCCTGTAGAATGATTTCTGTATCTCAGCCCCAGCATAGGGAATTCAGTCCCCTTTTTTTTTCAGCATTACATTTCTTCAGGAGATTAACCTCCTGCTTAATGTCCAGAAGGTCCTGATTCTCTTCCAAAGAGTCATCAGCTCAGATAACCCTTCTTAGGGGGTACAGACCACCAGTCTCGGTCCAAGTGCTCCTCTTTGTGTTTGTCCATACGTGCCCCCTCTTCCCTTGCCTGATGCTCCTCTTCCCACCTAGAAGAAACCCTCTCTTCCTGTAGATATATATATATATATATATATATATCTGTTGGACCATGATGAATGAAAAACCATCATGTCCTCAAATATGACTTACAATTCCTCATTTAAAATTAAAACAAAATGGGATGCACTTTGGAAGCTCACCATTGAGCATCCAAGCCCTTGGGAGGGCTTTATCATGATATAGGGAATTTTGCCTCCTTACTCGAAGTTTCAAGGCTCCGGATGGCTTCAGGCAAAGTCCCTTTTTCAGATCTCAAGGAATGAAGCTATTTCACCCATGGTCTCTGCTTTGGAGGTACTTTGTCATAAAGCTTTCATCCCTGGAATGAGAATTGGGCTGAGCCTTCCTCTGATATTTTACTAGTCTCTAAATGTTACTGAAATCTACTGTTCTTTTCAGTCTAGGGAGGACTGGCAGGGCTAAATCCTAAATCCTTACACTGGTGGAGATGTGGTCTCATAGTTAATCCTACTTAAGAGTTTGACTAGGAACTCCTTATTTCTCATTGAGAATACACTATTTCCTGACACTCAATGTCAAACTGTGTCAGGCACTAGTGATTCACTTAATGTTTCCCACTCAGGATGTTAATTACTCGAGCTATGGACATACCTGTGCAATAAGGAAACCGGAGCACAGGGATTGAGATGTGCAAAGGGATATAAGAAAGGTTTCTGATCTTTACCCAAAAGCCATAGTCCTGCAGGTGAGGCATCTATAATCCCCTTCCCCAATTTCAAGCTGTAGCCTACACAAAACACCCAAACCCACTGTACCAGCAATTCACACACCTTGTTTAAATTTCTAAGGTTAACCTACAGCAGCTGGTGTCCTGAGAGGTGGTGCCTGCCAGGATACAAAGCCTGAAAAATCCACTTCCACTCCCACTTGCCTCACACGAGCTTTGAAGGACCCAAGGAAAATAATTTTCTCTTAATACATTATTCTCTTTGGAAAAGCACTTTGGGAAACCTTGCAAAGGAGGGTTATATAACAGCCAGAAATTATTATTATCATTATGATTACTAGTACTACTAGAATCCAGACAGGTTTCATAGCACTGCACAATGCAGCACTGAGCAGTCAAAAAGAGGCTTTGCACCAAGAAGTATCTTTAAAACAAGCTTAATGATGAACTACTTAACCATCACATTTTGCTTTACCATTGCACGTAGCATAAAAATATTAATTAATTCCCACACCAGCAGGAGGGGAGGAACTGCCAGTTCAGCTCAGCCTTAGGTCTCCGTAGTTACAGCATTTCATCTCCCACAGGAGGGTTCAGAGGAAGGTATAAGAAATCTCATAGATACCCAGAACAGAGGAATCCAACCTCAAAGAAATTCTCTTTCTAACCTCCTGTTATTTGAAAGATAAAGTTAAAATGAAAAGGCATTGTTCCTCATCCAAAGCAGACAGGCAGCACCTTGTCGATCTGACAGCTAAAGGAGAAAGGGATGCTAAATGATATGCCTAGGGCAGTAGGTGTTTGCATTGAGGAAACTCCCTACAATGTGACCACATCAGTGAAAAATCCATAATGCAGTCATCTGCATTGGCTCGGGGCAGGGCTTAAACTGCTGCAAACCCCTCTAGAGCCTATTTTCAGATTAAAAGACATGTGTATGTGCAAACTGCCTTAGGGGTGGCACAAGTGACAGCGCCCGGTACCAACCACACCAGACCAGTCCTGCGTTGGATCAGCCAGAACCTGAGCAAAACCCAAGTCTGATTCTGTAACATTCTGATGAAGCTCACGTTGTGACATAGCCTATTGTGAAAGCAAACCCCTCCTATGGGGAGAAGCGTTCCCTTTCTTCCCATTCCCGTTCTTTCCACTGCGCAGCACTGCAGCAGCGAGCAACAGGCTGGGCTGTGTCACGGGGAAACCCCTCTGCTCTCGTCACAGATCCATGGCTGCCCATGACACGCAGATGTATCTTCAGCTTTGGCTCAAAGATGTTTGTGAGGCTGTCTAAATAATTCATCTTTAGGAGCTCATGTCAGCCTTTCCAAGGGCACGCTCCATCGAGAGCTGCCTCCCGCAGCTGACAGCCAGAAGTCCCCACAGTGCATCAAGCTCGTATAGAAAATGTGCATCGAGACTAAGGCAGCTCGTCACTCTGCATCACAAACACCAGGCAGAATGAATAAATTCAAATGCCTGAGACAGACTGTTGTCTCATTTTGCTCCTGCTGTCTGCAGTCCTGCTGCTGGGTTGTTATTTGCACAACAAACCCAGCCCTGATCTGCTCAATGTGCAGGAATCAATACTGCTCTTTGGCAGGCTGCGCAGTTGTGCACAGTAATGAGAGCTAAAGCAAGATAACTGGGGCTTCCCTGGAAAATAGAAAGCTATTTTATCACCATCAGGAACTCCTTGGTAAAGGATTGTTAACAATTTGATAATAATTTCTTCAACAAGTCCATAAATGCACTTCAACATAAGAAGATACTAAACCGGGTGTAAAGATCTCAAATGACAGAGAATCTTCCGCACACTTACTAAGCCCTAGAAACTTCCTCAGTCCTTTCCACAGTGTGCCACAAAGCCATTGCCAGCAGATACTAGAAAGAAAAACAGTTTATTGAACTGCAATTTTTTTAAAAGTTAAAAATTTAAGTGAAGAGGTTAAATTAATGAAAACATTGCCTCTGAGCTGACTGAAACATGGACTAGGTTCACAGGAGAACCAGTAAACTCAGGGGGTTGATTTCTAAAATTTTAGCTGCAACTCCATTTGCTTTGTGGAGGTTTTTCCTGCCTCCTTCCAGGCAGTCCATTTTCATGCACACACTGCCTGCATGGCTACGTGGCAGGGAAACCCCCATCTGCTCCCCTTGGATTTACACTCAGCCGTAACAAATTACTTTAGCTTCAACTTTCTGCTAGGAGATGCATATAGAAAACGAGGTCAAAAAGGCTCATTTTAAATTATTCATCGTGAAAAAATCTCCCTGTCTTTTCTAAGCCTCTGCAGCCAGAGAGGAACCACCAGCTCCCTGTAGCCAGAATAGCTGATTCGTGTTTGCTCTGCTGCCTATGGCTCTGCTCTATGTGAGGGATGGCAAAGGCAGCACCACAGCAGGGGTGTGGGAGTGGGGAGATCTGGATGACTCTGTTCCAAGCACCAACTGTCTCTGTGTATCACCCTGGGAGAGTCAGAGGCATCAATATGGAGATCAGAAGAGACAGGGTTGGTGCTGGAGAATCTCCACAGTGAAATCCTTGATGCATACTGACACGAGAGATCTGGCTGATTGATCATAATGGGGGGAACACAATAAATTCTCTGAGGGACTATTAGGATTATCTGCCCTGATTTAGTTGTGTGACACAGAAATTAACATACAAAATTTCTGGAATCCGTTTAGTTATTTTTGGTTAAACAAAATAGAAAGGGAGACATTCTCAGAGAAAAGACTTGCTAGCAGACAGGATTTGGGCACACCACCTTGGTTCATGTCCTAGCAGCTAATCACTAACACTTTGCATACACAGACTTTTCCTTCAGTTCAAACTGTGTTGACTGCCTGTCCCTGTGATCAAGGGCCTCACTCCCCACATCTACCCCAGTTCTACTGCAGCACAGTGCTTCTCCCATGACTGGTGGAGATGGCACCAGCTGTTGAAAGGCAGAAGAAAAATTTTTGATACAACAAAGACCAAAAAAACCATAAGAACAAACGTTTTTGCTGCAACATGGTAAAAGAGGAAATTCTCATAAAAGTATGTGCTAGGCTGAGGAACATGGGGGCCATAAAATCAAGTGTCTGTAATCTAGAGCAGAGATGCTGTTCATGATGTTCATTTATTTATCTGCTTTGTTGGCTATTTCTGTAGGTTCACTTTCCTTCCAGCTGTGCTTCTCTTTCCAGAGGGACTGATTGACTGTCATTTTTCCTCAGCACCATGCACTTTTTTATAAGGACCTTACATGAGACAACAATCTAATTCCAGTTTTTTGTCCAAGTAAATGGTATGTCTTTAGTTTAGTACTTGTTAGCTCTAAACTAAGCAACTGCTTTGGTATAAGCTAATAAGTTCCTGGAGTCCATTGGGAACATGCAAAGGGTCGTTCCATAGTGCCAGCAGCTGCAAAGGTCTCATTACCTTCAGACTCCCTCCAGATCTCTGTGTCAGTCTCTTGTAATTAGGCTATTGAGTGTGATTACTAGATCTACTAATCTAGTTTCAATGAATTTTGGTGTATGTGCTTGTTTTTGCTTTCATGTATGTGCTTTCATCTGCCTGTATGAGCTTATTTTGAGCATCAAGACAGGTAAGCCCCAATAAAAATATAGTGAGTTCTTTTTAAACAGATAAAAAAAATTTGGTTTTGGGGGCAACCACCTCTTGATCACTTTTTACCTAGAACAACTTTTTGTGCTTTTGGGAGGCACGACTGCATAAGATTTGGACTTTTGCATCAAATTGAGAGCAAAGGAAGGAGGGAGGTAAAATAATGCTATGTAGATGGCCACCAAATAAGCTTTATTTACTTTCCTGAAACTACGTAAATACCAGTCTGCAGTCAGCTAAATGCACTGCCTGCTCAAGCAGTTTTATAAGCATGAAATTTACTCAGCTGTACCCGTAACTTAACAGGCCAATTGATAAGAACACACTGTGTACACCAGGATTAAAAGCTAAACATAGGTTTTCTAAAAAATGCCTCAAGAAATCAAAAGCTATGCGGTCGTTATTGTTAATATCATTAAGGCAATGCCTAGAGGCATCAGCTCAGAACAGAAACAAGCATGCCAGAAGCTGTATAAATAGAGCATAGGGCAATGTACACCAGCACAGGCTGAGAATATCAGAAAAGGCAAAAAATAGGGGGAAGGAACAGCAGGTTACAGAAGAACTGCAAGGAGAGCTGCAAGTGTCATGCAAGGGTCATGAATTGCCTATGCACGGGTGGGTTAAAGAGAAAGAATGTGGAAGTTGCTGGGAAGACAAAGGGGAGACTGAAGGGTAGAGGGGCAATGCTGAAACAGAAAAGATCAGGCAGAAGGAAATGGGATTACTGGCAAATAGAAAAATTGAAGCAAATTGCAGGTAGAACAGTCAGGAGCTGCGATAAGGACAGTCCATGTTCCAGCATGGAAAGCCTTATGGAACACACACAGCCATGCAGAGATCAGAAGACCATGCTGGCAGTTTCTTTCTGCCCACAGACTGGACACCCTGGGAGGCTGAGAAGGGGCTGCACAGGTTCACTTCTGTTAAGACCTCCCAGGCTCTCATGCTCTCCCAGGTGCTTCATTCTTGTTGCCTTTTTAAGCTTCTAAGTGTCTAAGCCTGGTAACACTTCTGCTTGCTTAGCAGTTGCTTTTCCTCCTTCAGCTGTCACACTCCTTTTGTGCATTCCCAAGGATGCTTTCCTCAGCTTTCCTTATGTCCTTCCTGTTTTGTTCGGGGAGTCTTAAATCTCATGGCAGAGCTTCTCTTCTCATCAAAGAGCAGTAGGAAGTTACACGTGTTGCCTTCTGCTCCTGGGTAGAACTGCAGGATAAGCTGGGTTTCTGCTCGTTTCTGTGATGCAAACTGCCTTCCACCACCAGCATCTCAAACCCCAAATGCACATCAGTTGAGAAGAAAAATCATAAAGCTGCTTTACATAATATGTGAAAGTGTGTAAGTGCTGCACCCTGAGGAGGTCACTTTGTTTCTTCAGCTTTACCAATGCTACTTCACAGCACAACCTCACTTTACACACACACACAGAATTATCAAGGTTGGAGAAGACCGCAAAGATCATCAAGTCCAACCTTTACCCAGCTTAACAACCTATCCAACACCAATCTAACATCTAAACCATGTCACTAAGTTCATCATCCAACCTATCCTTAAATACGTTCAGGGATGGTGACTCCACCACCTCCCTGGGAAGCCCATTCCAATGGGAAATCACTCTCTCTGTGAAAAAGTTTCTCCCAATATCCAACCTGAACCTCCCCTGACGCAGCCTAAGACTGTGTCCTCTCGTCCTGTCACTGGGAGCCTGAGAGAAGAGACCGACCCCCACCTGACTACAACCTCTTTCAGATAGTTATAGACAGTGATAAGGTCACCCCTGAGCCTCCTCTTCTCCAGGCTGAACAATCCCAGCTCCCTCAACCGTTCCTCATAGGGCTTGTGCTCCAGCCCCTTCACCATCCTCGTTGCCCTTCTCTGGACATGCTCCAGCAACTCAATATCCTTCTTAAACTGAGGGGCCCAGAACTGGACACAGCACTCGAGCTGTGGCCTGACCAGTGCCAAGTACAAGGGAAGGATAACTTCCCTGGTCCTACTGGCAACACTATTCTTGATGCAGGCCAGGATGCCATTGGCCTTCTTGGCCGCCAGGGTACACTGCTGACTCATATTCAGTTTCCTATCAACCCACACTCCCAAGTCCCTCTCTGCCTGGCCATTCTCCAGCCACACCGTCCCCAGCCTATAACTCTGCATGGGTCTGTAACTTTGCACATACTCCTGGGCGATCACGTGGCATTCCTGGAGGATTAAGCTCATCCTCCTCAAATGATCCACAGGAGCACAATTTCCTGGCTGAGGCACAAGCCTTGTGCTCAGCCTCTGTTCCAGCATCATCTGTGTCATCCATCTTTATAGCATCATCCCCTGACTGATTTTTGGAAGAGACAAAGTCTCCTTAAATTACCCTGAAATTTGTCTGCCACAGGGTTGCTAAGACTTTGACACAGGCTAACATAAGAGTTAGCTTAGGCTGCCCATAGAAACAGCAGCACGAGGTGCAGGTGACAGAAGCTTAGGTGCAGCACGTTGCCTGAGCCACTGTATCTCTGGTCCGCCACCAATAAAATGAGGCTGAATTTTTCACTGGTCTTTCTCCCTTGTCTTCGTTGGGACTGAGTTGTGGAGGGTTGGCACAAAAGTGTATACAGCTACATGCACTACTAGCTGCAGACAGTCTAAGGCTTGTTTTCCCACCATGTTACAGGACTCACTCCAGAACTTGCTACATCAAGAACCATCTTCCCAGAAAACGCTTACCTCATGTCATCCTTCCTCTCCCATTTGGAGACAAATGAATCTCAAATGACTTTCAGGGAACACAAGGAAGGATGACTCATTATCATTTTAAGGGAGTCCTAAGTTATAAGGCACTGGGCACATCATTATGCATGATCATCATCATGGGTTGTATGAATGCAGCAGTTTAAGCCAGTCATTTGCATATGCATTAATCCACATTAAGAAGTGGTACTTGCAGGAACAAATTAAGCATGCAACACAATGGCTAAATTGTTTAAATAACATGAATGTTTATCACTCAGTTCCCTGTGTGAAAGACTGGGCTGTTAATAATTAGTTTCCTACCTCCAAAAGAGCACGCATGTTAATTAATTAATAGTTGCAACGTACTTTGAAGTTGCAAAGCACCATAAGAAAGCTATCCATTATTATGTATAGTAAATGTACTTCTAAATGAAATAATTTACTTATTTAAAGTCATTCCCCTCCCCAAATCCCCTAGAATCCCTAATCCATAATATTAATTAACATCTATTAAAAAAATAGGTGTGTTTAACTATTCATTTGGAGTTTCAGGAGAAGAACTGTTTTTCCACTCCTGGTGTTTCAAAGATAAGACAGAGTGGCATATTCAAGAATGAGCACAAATATAGTTTTATGAGCCATGTACTACAGACAGGGCAAAGCAAAAGATGTACAAGACAGACTGCAGGGTTATATTGTGCCAGTGTGGACCAAGAGACCCAGGTGTAACCAACAATCTGCAGTGATTTTCTGTGTGACGCTGGACAACATGCAGGTTGGGATGCATCAGCCAACTCACTAACACAGAGCCCCCAAAAACAGAGGGGCTACACAAAGCAGCTGGGGGGCCTTGGTGGTCAGCAGAGAGGCTGATGCTTCGACAGCACAACCCAGCCCAGCATCCCATGCACATGGTAAGTTGCTCCCTTGAGGTGTAAGTCTCCTGTCAAGTGCTTCTGATGCTGTCAACAGGAAACCAAGTCTGGAGCTCCATCTTTCCTGTTTTCTTCAAACAAAGTCTCAAGATGTATCAGAAAACAGCTCTGGAGCTTTATCACGTGTCATGTGCCAGCTTTTATCTTTGGACTTCGGGCCTTAAAAGCTCATTGTGTTCAGTGCTTTGGTGGTTTACTGTCACCTCACAAAGAAGTGTGTCATCTTCAAAATCAATTCCAGGTGAATATTTATACAACATACTACATCAAATGTGAAGAGTCACCCAGGCTACCAAGAGTGAAACAGCTCTGCGGGCTCTCCAGTGCCTGCAGTAGCTCTAATTTGCTGCTGCAGAGACACTCTGCAAAGAAAATGAGCACCACGGCAATACTCCTGTGCTGCCTCAAAAGGGTGCTTGATGTTCAGGAGGCTGAAAAGACTTTCAGATTCAAAGTTTATGTGGTTTATCTTCTCAGGATTTCCCAGAAAGTGAAAAGGAGCTAAAGAGCCACGTGCTGCCATGAGAAGTGGGCACTAGAATCTTTTGAAACCTGAGATAAAGTCTTTCAGCCTGGTGAGCCTCATTCGAGGGCATGGATGTAGTTACCCCACTGAAGCCAGAGGCACCCACAGCCTTTGGCTTCAGTGCTCTGTATTCACCAGGTGGAGCATGATAACAGAGTAGGAGTAAACTCTCCTAAATGTCCAGAGAAGGGCAACAAGGATGGTGAAGGGGCCGGAGCACAAGCCCTATGAGGAACGGCTGAGGGAGCTGGGATTGTTCAGCCTGGAGAAGAGGAGGCTCAGGGGTGACCTTATTGCTGTCTATAACTGCCTGAAAGGAGGCTGTAGTCAGGTGGGGGTCGGTCTCTTCTCTCAGGCTCCCAGTGACAGGACTAGAAGATACAAAGCAGAACAAAAACAACAAACCAAAAAAACCCCAACTTTCTTAAACATTGAAAGGGGATATGGAAATGGCAGTAAGGCATAAATTTTTACCTGTTTGTACATTCAGGAAGGAAATGATAATTTACAAGACACTTTAATGATAATAAGGAAATGAAGAGAATGTGAAATGACCAATACAGATAGAAATAATTCTAGCATTTTTTTCACTCCGAGTTATTGCTACTGGCACCGAGAAGAACTGATCTTAGGCAAGTAGAGAAAGTAGACATTTTCAAAGGATAGATATTTTTGTATATCAAACTGAGCAGGAATTTTGTACTGAGGGTGGAACAGAAAGATTGCCATCTGTGATGAAAAGGGGATGTGAGGTAGCATTTGCTAAAATTAAACATTTTTTAAAAACAACAGACACGTATCTTGCACCAAGAGCCTTTAACAGACGAGGAACTCTCCACAAAGTTAATTTCAACAAATCTTGAAACAAATGTCCCAACAAAGAAAATATCAAATGACTGCAGGACTATCAACATGATTTGAATACTGAAAAATATATAAGGGGTGAATAAGAGAATAATTATCCCACAAAGCCGATGCTGATCCTGGGTAAATCATAGAATGCTGAATTCTAGACTGTATCAACCAAAATTTGAAGAAAAAATGTAGTTAAAACCTTTAGCACGATCTCACAGCAAGTGGCTTTTTCAAACTATCCCTTTTTTCAGAGTAAAGAACAATTGATCAATTAATTATAGTCCTTGTATTTTAAAGCATGTGAATTAGTACCCTGCAGCATTTTGACTTTAAAGTCTTTCAGTAACATACAGTAGATGGGCTACAACTGTTTTAGTGACAGAACTCAGAAGACAGATGTCAATGAAAGGTATATTTTAGAAGCTGTTCCCAAGAACTGGTCCTTGGTCTTAGCATTATGGTCACTGACAGATAGCTTTCACAAGGGAAGTCTGCAGAGATGCACAGGTCAGTAGGTAAAAAATAAAGAGAACAAGTCACTGCTACAAAATACATCATCTACCACAACTGTAAAATCAACCATGAAGCTGGGTAAGGTGATTCAGATGGAACTTTTTCATAGACTCTTATTGCAGTAATTAAAAGAAGTGGGAGATGTGTGATTTATGAGGGTATCAAGCAAAAGTGAATAGAGACACAAACATGGGATGAAATGGGTTCCACATAGACATGGAGGAAAACTCTCTATCAGGAAAGGCAATGAAATGGAGGTAGATGGTCTAAGGCATTATTCACTCAATATGATTTCTGATTTTTAGGAAGAGCTTGGACAAATACCTTTCACAAATGACACAGATATGATGATGAGTTTTGGCTTCTAGTTTAGCAGTAGACAAGATGAACAGCTAAGTCCCCACCTGATCTTACATTTCCAGGTTTGTGTCCTCTCAAATATCTCTACTACTGGTGTTCATAACAACATGAAAAGAATAGGAGGAGTTCCAGGAACTGCTTTTAAAAGGTAAAACACTCAGAAGTTTCACAGTCTTCTTCCCAAAGTCCTCCCTTCTCCCTTACAAGGTAGAAAAATTACCCTGCAAGCTTGTTTAATAAAACCAGACTCTAGAGGAGAGGCAAGGTTGCTTTCCATATGTTTTTCCCAGCCCTACATCACTACAGTGGCTTTTTAATGTTCCCAAACTCCACATGACATCTAGTGAAGCTCATTAATAACACAGGTTAATCATCCACTGGATTCTAATACAATTTTAGTAGCTACTTAAAAAAAAAAGGATGAAAATATCCTGAATACCTATTAGTTACTTGGGGTTTCTTCCTCCTCCTTCTCCATTAAATCATTGGCCCCAAACTTAACACAAAGAGGCCAGTCAATCACAGCCATTTTTATCTGATTTCCTTGTCACCATTTTTCTGCATAGCTTTAAAAACAAAAGCTGTACAAGGCAGGATCAGATGCTTCCCCTTTGTGCATCGCTCCCATCACCTGTCGCACTCCTCTTGTTAAATCTTTGATGGGAGTCTTCAGCATCCCTGCAAAATAATTTATGCATTTTCCCCACCTCTGCAACTACCTTGTGACAAGAACAAGAAATCATGGAGGAGGCTGTAATTAACGCATTTCCACCATCTGAAATCAATGCCACAAAATCCGTGCCCAGCCTTGACACAAACACAGCGACTTTGTCTCTACTGACAGAGCAGCACAGTTACAACCTGGATTGCTCAGACCATGAATCTCAGTCATACCTTAGCCCATGTCTGTGACTAATTCTGCACTTTATGGTAAAAGAGGACTATAAATCTGACATCTGTACAAAGACAATCTGTTTGACTGATCCCTTCCTAAAATCTGGGCTTAGCTTCACTAAAATATCCCATGCATTAAATCCTTCAGATGCGAAGATAAAATAAATAATAAAATAAAATAATAAAATAGTTAATTTGACCCATTAAGATTCTCACTTAGAAGAAATACTAATCTTTTCTAAGGAATAGGGAAAAGTGGGAATCAAGGATAGACATACCTAAAGAGGAGATTTTAAAAGAAATTGGTTAAGCAAAGAGCCAAACATCACCAGAATTATACCCAGAGCATCTTTAAACAGCTTGGAGAAAATAATAAGGGAAGTTATGTAAATTCAAGAAAAGCTCACAGGGAACTTCTAATCAGAGAGGCAAATTCACAGACATCACCTCAAGAGATGAATATTGTAGTCTGTTTTGGAAAAGCAGCTGAGCCAAGACTTTGCTGCAGATGCAGGTGAGGTGTCAGTGAGGCACTGGCCACTGAGGGACTTTCTAGTGCCATTGACTCTTCTTCCCAACATTCAGGTAACAGCTGGACTGAGATCTCAGGAGTTTCCAGCAGCTGGGCTCCAACACATGCCAGAGCCTCCTCCATAGCAGCAAAGATTAGCTTTGACATTTCCAGCATTCTAAGGTATTAAAAAAAAATAAAAACCCCAAGCAATCTGTATATTTTTAGGCAATCTTCTTGCCTATATTATTTTTCCTATAATAAATCATAAGCATACAAAAAGAATCCAAGTTTAAATTGAACTATTTTCAAGAAACACTTAAGAAGAGTAAGTACATCCATTAACAGGGTCTCTGGTGCTCTGTGTTTCTGTTGTGTCTCTCATTTGTTAAAATCACAAATGGGGAAGGTGGAAGGACAGTAGTTTTTCCTAGGAAAACTAGAAGCCTAGTCTTGATTCAGGACTTAAAAATGCTGATGTTAATAAATCCCAAGACTAAGAGTCTGTCTGAGTTAGCTTTTGGTTCATATATTATAAAATAAGATGGTAAAAATTGTGAAGAGACCCCAAAAAGGAATCACGAGATTGTTTTTAGGGTATTTTTCCTCTTAGATCCACAAATATGATCTTTTCAGTATGCTGTTAAGATAGAAGATGACTGTTCCCTTTAATTATGCTGTGAAAGTGAGGAATGGGGGAAGCAGAAGAGCTGTTTGAGCTGAAAACCAGCATTGGCAAAAGACAGAAATGAATATACACAGGCTGTGCATAAATATAGATATGGAATTGAAAGGTTTGAGCCACTAAAATAGCAAAAGCCTTGAACAGTCTTCAAATAGCAGCCGTGGGAGCAAACCAGCAGGATCCATGTACCCGGCAGCGATGTGCAGATGTGCCCAGGCTCTCTGTGCACTGTTCACTCTTGGGAACTGCCTGGCTACAGAAGCATGGACCTCCCTCTTTGGGTTAATTTGCTGAATATTCCAGCCTTTTTGCTTCCTTCTCAGCCTCCTTTGTGGCTCCTGAGGAGCTCCATTCTCAGCTGCTACTGACACCTGAGCTCATAATTCAAAACTAGTGCCAGTCCAGTAGTGCCCTGCAGTCCTGTTCTGAGCCCAGTATGGACAGACTGTAATTAGTTTTCAGAAGACTTTAGTCACTTAAGGAGAAGACCACACTATGTTCCTGCCTCAGATAGAAGAGAACAGAACTCAGTCTCTGCAAAGATTTCCTTCCTGTCCTGGATTCTTCTATTGATGCTTGTTTCTTTTCAGAGAAACAAAATCTCCTTCATACCAATACTTTTGTCACTAGCTTGCCAAGGTAGTCTGAGAGCTGTAGAGCCTCCTCTGATGTCCAGGCAGAGATGCCTGAGCACATGAGGCAAGGACCAGCTTTACCCTGTGGCTGTACAATGAACAGCCCAATGCAGTCCCTATTCACCAGGTGCACCTGTAATAACACATAAGTAAATGGGACGTTGTCTCGCACAATATCCACCGAACAGACTTGTCACTTTTTCAACTTTACTGTATCAGCTATTTCTCTTTTTGCTCTTCTAATCCCACCCACACCATTTATTTTGTTTTTAGACTATGAACGTGTTATGTTTCAAAAAATGCATTTTTGCTCTTCTGGAAAATGCAATAGCAGCAGCCTTTCACAGGCAAAATCAGAACTGAGTCTCCAGAAGAAATGATTTCTGTTTTATCAAAGTTTTTCTAAAAAAGCAAATTTGTGAGAGCTGGAAGCATTCATTTCTCAGTTTGCATCTTGGAAAGCTTATACATACACATCCATCTCTGTGACTGCTTTGTAACATAAAACTTCCAAAGGCAAAAGGAATAAATAAAGAAGATTAACATATATGTAAAAAGCTGCTATAATTAGCACCAAAGACCTCTTGTGTTTAGGACTGCAAGAAACTCTGCAAGTATCTTGGGATCTGTCGTCAAACTGGAACTCAGCACCACTCGCAGGTACTTTTTAAGAGATAGCCAGGTCATCTGTCATTCAAAAATCAACAAACGAATGTGTTTAACTTTTTTTTTTAAGTGTTTTTCCCAAATGGTGGAAAAATAAGACAATATAGGTCTAAAGGTTTTTTGTGGGGTTTTCTTCCTAATAAGAGCAGATTCAAAAGAAAGATTTCTTTGGAAACAGCTTTGCAACTTTGAACTCCTAAATAGGTGCTGGCAACAACAGCTTATGAAACTTATTTTTGTAGAATGCCTGTGTTTTCTCCTGATACAGGCAACAGAAGAAAAAATACAGATATATCTTAAAGATCGTGCTTTTCTATTTTAACACAGGCTGTTTCATAACCTGAAGGAAAACTGGAATATTTGACTGATCTTTATATAATCTGCTTATTTTCAATACCTACCTTTTCAGCTTCCCTGGCTATAAATAGTCCTCGCTCGCATGACACAGCATTTCCACATTCCACCCCAAGGAGTCTGCAGGAGGGGTTCACAAATCACCCCTGAGCTGTCCAAATTTTGAGAAGAACATCAGCATGAGCACTGACCCACAGTGGAACCATGTGTTCCAAAGGGACATGACATGATCTTGGGAGCACAGGGCTGACTACAGCAGATCTGCTGTTTATGACTTGCTGCAAAGAGATACTTCACAAAGCAATATAACATTTAAACTAGAAGTTGCAGGAAAGATCTCCTCCAGACCTGTTCTTCATAAAAGCATTTTTATTGCTTCAAAGGTTTTACTAAAATCCCAACAGACCAATTACAGTTGATTGTTTCAAGCCTCTACCTGCTTGGTTATCACTCAGCTCACAATAGTGAAAAATGTGTGCTCCATTACAGGTTCTCCTCTCCCTCTCTCGTAACCATATTTTTGACTTACTACTGTTCCCCAGGTAGCCCAGCAAATTTAGAATATCTTTTGCTAACAACATTCTCCCTTACACTTAATTTAGGTGCTTGTATGTCATAGGATTTGTGCTGCCTAAAACAACAAAAGTTTCCCCGTCACCCAACAAAATACCTCATATCCAAAAAAATCATTGTATCCAGAAAAAAAATCAGTTTATAGAAAATGCTGTATTTGAAAAAGCGCTGACATTTTTAAGCAGAAAATAAAAATTCTGGGTAAAATATTCTTCGCACCATTGACTTGCATCACCCAAAGTGGAAACAGTTAGCAAATCCTTACCATCCACATAACCATGCATTTCAGCTCTTTGTGCCAGGGCAACAATACCATTAAATTCACTATCCTGTCAAAAGAAGAACCTCATAAAGTAGCACTTCGCTGGGTTCACCAGAGGCCCATGGTGGGCAGGTAGGGCTGCAGGCACAGGAGTCACAGGGAGGGTCTCCAAGGCCATGGCACTGCTCAGCCATCGGATCTCCTGCCCCTGCCAGATAACGGAAGATGATACTTTCCCAGATAAGGGAAGATGACAACAAGAAGTGTTTCCAAGTTGAGATGTGAAGGGCTGAGTCTGTGCCTTACAGTTTACAGGAGTGTTCCTGTTTCTATCAGTTACACTACCTGTACAAGTACATCACACACTAGGAAATAAGTTCGATAGTTACTATCCATGGCAAGATATTAGCATTGTACTATAATCCTGGAAACTTCTACCTATGTTGTGCTTAGTAGAGGAGGATAATTGTTGCTTTAATGACATTGCCTTAACACACCAAAATGGAGAAAAAAAACCAGGCTTTTCTTTTTATATTATGTATGTAATCCAGCCACATTGATCAACATCAGTGGAGTCATTTGTGAAATCAGCAGTGACATTGAAAATTGTTACACTTCCAAGTTAAAGATGTATGTAGACACACTAAGCAGCTTCTCCTGGACATCTTTGGTTTGCCAAGTCAGTATTGTAGCACAAAAGGTTTCTGTACCCAGAAAATATTTTGCAGTTTTTTGAAGGGAACTGTTTGGCTTCTTTAATAACTGACTACAACAAGAAATTATGGAAATCAGAAGGACATTTTATTCTACTCACTTTTAATGTTTCTCAACTGTTGTCTCCAGAATAAGCTCATTCCTCCACAACAAGCAATTTTGTAGCCACAGATTTAAACAAACTAGTGAGCAGTGGTGTACCATATCAGCATTTCTAAAATTAGTTGCACACTTAGAATTCTGATTTCCCACCTCTGCTCTTCCCTGGAACAGTCAGGCTACAGAGCCAAAGGACACAAAACTGGATGATGAAGACAGGCAGAATGTCTCATGGCTTTGCCAGAAGCTTATTTTTGGTATTTATACACTACATGTGTCTCTGCAGCCAGTTTATCTTTTAGTTCACTTCATCTTCACCAGAATATTCAGCCAACTTCCAGCTCAGTTTATGATGCATGGAAATGACACTGTTTCTCTGAGTGCCTCCAGCACACTATTCAGAGCTGCTCACTCATTTTTCTTTCCATTCATATCGTTAGGGATAACCTCCAATGCATTCACAGAATAGCCAAGGATCCTTCTGGAAAATCCTTCTGCAGCTGAATTGAGAGCTGTACTTGGGCTCATGGGTTTGTTTTTTTCCCTGAGGAACAAGAACCACCTTCCAGTAGAAAGTGCTTATTTGTTCACTGCTGAAGCAAGCTGCAAGATTCAGCCAGGATCTGTCTTCTGCCATTTCACAGCTAAGACTGAGGAGCAGAGGTGCTCCACTAGGAGCACCAACCACATTTTTCAACGCTAAGCACTCAGTCCTTAAGAGACCTTTACCACTCCAGCACTGATCCCGGCCACAGCCCAAACACAAGACCAAGCTGACAGAGGAATGCACCCCTGAGTCATGGTTCATCCCTTGCCTCTTGCTGGGAATAGAAGTTTCTCCCAGATCTGTGCCAACTCTTATTGATCACGTGTCAGATCTTTATTGCACTCACCCCAAATGTATTAGTTGCTCTGGCATAAGCTAGAGGAGGCAAAGATGCATGAAGCTGCCTCGCTGATTTCTCTAACAGCCTTCCTTCAAATAATCTATTCCTGTGGTATATACAACATTATTAACAGTTTATATGGAGGGCAAACTGGGAGAACTGCCAATGTGTCTTGTTTCACTCCTCTTCTTCTCAATACACCTGTAAATTCCCTTCTTACACTGAAATTTTAAAGTCTTGGCAAAAGCCAGTTTGTTATCTGCATTTGCAGTGAGATCACAAACCATAAGTAGATTCTTGCTGCTGCTGCAATACAAACATTTTAAAGTCCTACTTCCCATGAAGTGGCCTTCCATTTTCCTTGCTTACTCCCCACCCCTAATTACTGAAAAAGAAAAGCTCAGCCATTGCCCCCCAAATTGCAATTATCAGTGTCATTCCACTGTAACAAGTTTCAACCACCAAATGACAAAATCTGCTTTACTTTTCCAGCCCTTCTCATCCATCTCTCCTCACTGTCACCTTCCTCTCCACTTGAACCAGCCACTTTGCAACCAGACCAGTTTTTTGAAAAAATGCAGATTGCTGCCTACAAAAGCTGGACATGGCAGCAGCATCAAGCCCCTGTGTGAATTCTGCCTCCATTCCCTGCTTGCAGCAGCACCACATACAGGGTCCAGGCACATCAAAACAGGTTTGCTTTCCAGAATTGCCCCAAACAAAGCCAACCACAGCCTGTCTGCATAAATCAACAATATAAACAACATATGTGACCTGAGCACTTGCCAGCAGAAGGATCACAACCCACCTTGAGGATTGTGCATAAGATTTAGCCCATATATCTATGAAATGCAGCAGCAGCTGCCATGAAATGCTCAACAGTTCACAGAGGCCCAGAAAAGGAAGAAAACCCCAGTGTTACACCATTCTCTATTCTTGATCACCTCCCTAAATCTTCTGCATTTCCACCAAAGATGGGCCACTGCAGCACACTTCCTGCAGTGCAGGAAGGGCAGAGGTAAGACAGACCACAGGTGGGGACAGATGATGCACAGAGGCTGCATTTCTTAACCTCTCCAGTCCTCCAATGTCTGGAGGCACACGGAAACAAGGGGAAACCACAGACTTCAGTTTAAAGGAACTAACCAAATTCACCTCATCTACCTGGAACTTCTATGTGAATCTGAGTGAGATGTGGCTGAGAAGTCTGGTTTGAGAATGAAGATGGATGGGACCTCCAGACAGGTCAGAAACACGAACCCAACTGGCCCCAGCAAACAGGTGTACTGGATGCAAAGATTCCACTCCAGCACAGGCTCTCTGTGAGCAGCCAGCTGCATAGGAGTACAGCCAGCAGCATGACCATGTGTGAGACACTAGCCATGAAAGATATGTTCTTGAATTAATGTCTGAAAATTTTTACTCCACTCTCCCAGCACTATGAGCACAATAGTGCCAAAGTCCTGAAGTCAGTAGCTCCTTCATCCCTGGTGAACTGAATTGATATAAAAACAGCTGAAGTAGCAGCCCTGAAACATGATAGACTTTAGTTGGTCTTCTCTCCCTGGGAGTGAAAATAACAGTTTGTGTGTCCACACCTTGCACGCCCCCTGAGGCCTGCCTGGGGCAAGGAATCTCTTTGCTCTGTATGAGCAGTGCATAGGAAAAGTGACACAGCTGGGCAGGGCGGACTGCATCTCACTGAGGAGGTCAGGTTCGTAGACATCTCATCAGTTTCTCAGGAAAAGGCTGGAGGTTTTATGGAACCAATGTAATGGGACCTTGTACTGGGTTTCTGCGGCCAGGTCTTGGTTGCAGGGCGGGGCTGCAGGGGAGGCTTCTTCGAGAAGCTGCTGGAAGCTCCCCCCATGTCCAGCAGAGCCAATGCCAGCTGGATCCAGGCTGGGCCCGCCGCTGGCCAAGGCCAGGGCAATCAGGAGTGACAGTAACACCTCTGTGATAGCATTTAAGAAGGAAGACAAAAAGGTAAGGGGCAGATAAAGATGGCAGCCAGAGAGGAGCAGAGTGAGAACTTGTGAACAACGATGCAGACACCAAGGTCAGTGCAGAAGGAGGGGGAGGAGATGCTCCAGGTGCTGGAGCTGAGGTTCCCCTGCAGCGCATGGGGAAGACCATGGTGGAGCAGCTGTGCCCCTGCAGCCCATGGAGGACCACAGGAGTGCAGAGATTCACTGCAGCCCATGGAGGAGCCCACGCTGGAGCAGGTGGATGCTGGAAGGAGGCTGTGACCTTGTGGGAGGCCCATGTTGGAGCAGGGTCCTAACAGGGACCTGTAGCCTGCGGGGAGAAGAGACACTGGAGCATCATTTCCTGGTAGGGCTTGTGGCCTGTGGGGGACCCACGCTGGAGCAGCTGTGCCTGAAGGACTGACCCTGTGGAAAAGTGATCCCTGTGGCAGCAGTGTCTGAAGAACTTGACCGTGGGAAGGACTCACACTGGAGAAGTTCAGGAGGGACAGTCTCCCATGGGAGGGACCCCATGGGAAGCAGTAGAAGGATCCTTTCTCTGAGCACTGGCAGAAGTAACAACTGCCCATAACCCCCATTCCCATCTTCCTGCACCGCTGGGGGGGAAGGAGGTAGAAGGTGGAAGGAGGGAGGTGTGATGAAAGGTATCTTATTTTAATTCTCAAGCTCCGATCTTGTATTATATTCGATTAATATCCCCACTTGGAGTCTCTTTTGCCCATGACGCTGATCAGTAAGAAATCTCTCATGGTCCTTATGAAACCCTTCATCATATTTTTTCTACTCTGACCATTTGCAGAGGGGAGTGAGAAAATGGTTTTAGTGGGTATCCAGCCAGGGTCAAACCACTACAGACCTAAAAGTGCTGGAAGGAGTTTGGGATACCCTGGAAGGTACATGGATGCACAGCCCAAAGAGCTTCCATCAATTCTTGTTCCTGAAACTGCTTCTATAGTATGTATAAATACATTATAATTAATTTCTGGGTTAGTAAAAAAGCACTTACTATATCCAAATAGGAAGAGGACTTGCAGTGACTGTATGGTACTCAGCTATTTCAAACATCTATTCACAGGTATGTCAGATATAACCTTTGCCATCACATTCACCTCCCATTCACTTTGGCTTATCACATGACTACACACTGCTAAAAATGTTCTTATCTCCACTAAAAATGATTCAGGGGCTTAAAAAGGGTGCCATGACATGAAGATTAATCTCCAACTAAACCCTGATTTTATGCTAGATTTGCTGACTGAGAATGAAGCCAGTGACTTTTCTCTGCCTAATCTTAAAATAACTCTCAACAAACCACCAACCTGCAGGGAATGTCCTGTAAGTGATATAAAACCATAAACAGGGAATTACAAAAGGGCTTGCACCTTGAGACTATGTTGTAGGGTATGGCATTATATGACTCACAGAAGTAAAGAAACTTATTGAAACTTACTGAAGAGAAGTGCTGTCAGCCCTTGAGAAGAGAGAGAACAGGTAAAATCATCATCTCACTTACATGCCTCTCCCAGTTCTGCAAACTCTTGGGTTTGAGAATGAAGTTTAAGTTTGAAAATGAAGTGGTGGAGTCACCATCCCTAAAAATATTGAAAAAGCATTTAGACTTAGCATTTCACAATATGGTTTGGCGAGCACAGGGGTATTCGATCCAAGGCTGGACTTGATGATCTTGAAGGTCTTTTCCAATTTTAATGACTCTATGATTCTAAGCTTATTCCTCTTTTCTTTAACATTTAATATGTCTGGAATATGCTGCTCCTTTGCTATCTCTGTTTATTCTTTAGACCTTCTTCAAGTTTTCCAGCTAAAACATGAGTGTGTAAGGGAGCGAGAAAGGTTCACTGCTCCAGGGTCAGCCCCAAATTGCCACAAAGCACACTGTCCTGGGATTTCAGCTCTGAGGGCTATGCTCTGCACTGGAATAACAAAGTTTAACTCTCCTGATGTTTGGGTGTTCGCATGGCTCTGTGGTGCCAAGTGAAGATGACAACCAAAATCATGTACAAAGATAATGAATACACCTCAGAAACTACAGTCCCCTGGCTCCCAGCCAAGCAGGAATAGTTCAACCAACAAACAGCTGTTTTGCACCAGTACCTGGCCAAAACACTTCACTACTGACCAGGTCAGCCCACACAGAGCACACGGGGTCTCCCTGCAGACCAACAGCAACATCACGTTTCACACTGAAGACACTTTGCAATTAGAGGAAAATAGGCAACTGGCCTGAAAGAGGCACCAAAGCACCAGGAGGGCAATTGAGTTGTTTCCTCTATACAAGCACTACCTTCATTAAATAGCTTCTAACATGTTCACCCACAATAATAATCTTAATTCCCCTCCTCCTTCTGTTTTACCTCTCACAATGAGGTTACGCCTCTTCCTTCTCCTTTTTGCAAGTTTATGTCCAACATCTCCCTTTCCTTCTTGTCCATGTCAGCTGCTGTTTCGTGACTGGGGATGTGTGAACACAATCATTGTGACTGGAAATGTGTTCACAGCTGTTGGATTCTTCCTGGCACCATTGGTGTTACCTCACTATAAAAAACATGGGCTTTATTTATTTTTTTTCCCCTCTGCCATTTTTGGTTTGGTTTTTTTTGTAACCAAGTAGGCTGAAAACCATTCTTTTTTCCCGCTGGACAAGGCCGACATCAGACAGGTCCATCTGTTCTCCTTGCAGGATCAGTGACAAAGAGACTGCATGGACACCTAAAATTACATCCCACTCTTCAACAGAGCTGACAGCTGAAAGAATGACCATATTGCAATTGCTTTTTTAAATAACTCAAGATATACAGCTAGGTATTTGTGCTCTGAAGAGGATAACATTGACTCGAGGCCCTTTCCAGAAAAAAAAATCAAAACCAAAATACCACATTCTGGCAATAATTATTTGGCTATCATTGTAGGAACTACCTTGACCAGAGACACCAGCAACAATTTCTGACTCCTGTCCTGCAAAGCTGTGCTAGATAACCTTTACCTTCTGCATGCATGTGGAGCCTGGGGGACATCAGCAGAGGTCACCACAAGGTGAGACTAAGAGGCACCACAAGAAGATTTAGGTACAAGACTGAATCAGAATTCAGCACCACAGAAATTTGGTGATCTTGGTTCATGCATTGACATGCTTTGAGAAAGGTGTTCCTGAATTTAGACTGTATGAGGTTCTAGTATTTGGGGCAGTCATCTTAAGGCCAAAAAGGATGTTTCTGTTCTGGCCAGACTACTTTGTAAAGTTACTACCCCCACAAGGCCTTCAACAACGAGATTAGGGCAAGATTCATCTCACTCAAAGTTAGTGTTTGTAATGTGGGTGTCTACATTTAAGCTAAAGCTCCCATTACAGTCAAGGAATATCTATTTATTTGCTCTAATCACTGGTAATCAGGATGTGATGTATCACTGTTGTCATTTAGTTCAGGATGAGCTGAAAATCAGCAGTGCTCCTGTAGCAGTGGTTTACACCAGCATCTGAGGAGACTGAAATGACACATTTAGACATTTGCAGAGAAGACATAACTATATTTAGTCTTAAGAATCCCAGCCCAATTACTATAACTACTACTAATTCTGTTATGTTACATTATGATGTTAACAATACAGTTAAGATACAAGTAAATTTCTTACTGATTTACTTCATTTCTCATTTATCTGTAGTTAAATTAGAAAAAAGAAATCAACCCCAACATATTCCTCGTTATAACCTGAGGTCTCACTTAATTCACGAGCCAAGAATATGCAGAGTTATTGATTTAGCCCGTATTTTAAAGCAAAGCTATAGCCTACAGCTGTCTTCTAGAAAATCCTCCGGGTTTGGTTCAAAAGTGGAAAATTGGTAATTTCTTGTGCTAATTCTTCCATCAGATATCTACTCCCCAGTTAGGCCTTATGTATAGCTTGAATTTATCTTCCATCATCTTCCAACCATGCTGTACCATCATTTATGCAATTAAAAAGCCCTCTAGTATAACAGAAACTCCCAGTCTTCATAGCATGTAACAAACATTAATGGAGAACTCAGATTAAGACTTATAAACACATTACCTACTTTAGGTTGCTGGGAAATTAACACCTGGTAGAATAAGTGAAAACAAGCATTCCCAAGGAAGACAGATTTCCATCTGCTCAAAACCTCTTTTCTTCACTCGTCCTAATGATGTTTTCTTCAGAGTTACTGCTTCCAGAAGACTACAGAAAACCTTCCCTACGGAAGAATGTTGTTTTGGAAGTGATTATGTCCTGCTTTGGTCTCTGGGAGCAATGTTTTTTCTCATCTCATTTGCTAGAGATTGAGGTGATTCAGGAATTCAGCCCTGCCTATCTGCTCAATTGCTAGAGAAAGATTCTGTCTATTTATTGTCATACCAAGAGGTCTCATCTTTAATTTCTTGGTTATCAACAAGCAGCAAATGGAGCTGCAAAATAGGACACTGTATTATCATCTTGACTCTGGGAGCAACAGCTCAGGCTTTGTACAAAGTAACATGCAGATCGTGGATTAGCCTGTATGTTGTGCTCCTAAACCACTTCCTCCTACACCACTGAGACTAGCGACAAATACTAGTTCAGTTTGCATCCTTTCTGGGAAGAGAGATGGGTGTCCACCTCCATTTCATGTTTCCTCTTTCTTGAGAAAACAGCTGAGTCACTGCAAGAAAGCTGTTACCTACAGAGGTCATCAATAAATCACTCTTTTCTCAACACCACCATCACCCCTGGAGCAAAGAGTGATCAGGAACTGTGACTCAGAAATGTGTGGGTCTGAAACACAAGTCTATGAGCTTCTCCCACAAGGATGTTGTTTGTGTAGGACTCTGAGCTGTGCCCAAAGTCACAGCCTGGTCCAGCAGAAGCACCTTACCAGAAAATGCCATATTTGACATCAGGGAGCTGTACAACCAAAAAGGAAACACTAATGACAATGAAACACAAGGTGATTCAGAGATAATTCCTGCACTTAAATTAACTTGCATCATATGGACAAGGTGATTCTTGTTGAGCCCCTACTCTGAGGGAATTAGAGGCAAAGTTTTAATCCTGATAAAAGTGAACTCAACGTCAAAATCCAGTAAGTTAAAAAAAAAAAGTGTAAAAAAAGACCATAAAGTAAATACATCTATATCTTGGTAAGAGGCAGCTTGTCATGCCAGCTCGATCAACCTGCTCTCAACGCTTAGGTCAACAGATGTTAAGTTAGACTGAACTCTGCTGTCATAGTCACATAAGACTGGAAACCTCTAAAACCTTACAGACTAAAAGGTTTTATGGTTACAGTTGTCAGCTGTCTCCTACAGCCCCAATACCAGACATGACCTACACCAAGAAATGGGCAGAAAGACAGCATTTCACTTGCTTAACTTCCCCAGCTTATCTGCACTGGAGTTTTTAACTAAATAACTGCATTTATGAGGGAGGGAAAATCCTCTCTCATCTTTGAGGAGCAGAGAGGGAAGGGAGGCCTTCACATTTACATTAAATCAGCTCCCAACATGAAGGAAACAAGCTGTGAACACCATGGTGTGAATACTGGCAGCTCTGGGACAGGGTGGTGCTCGATTGTTATCTTGCCAGACAATCTCCATCTCTACTCTTTATCCTGTTCCTCAGGCTGTCTTACCTTACTTGGAAGGACAAGTCTGTTGTGGCAGGGAAGTACCTCGCCAGAGGTGCAGGACCTTGATCTTGGCCTCTAGTACTAGCAAAATGTCAGTAAAAAATGACAGGATTTTGTATTGGGTCTAGAACAAGTTGTGGTGCAGCAGCCAAATCCAATTGTTCTTCTGACTGTAATAGATTTACTCAACATTTGCACTGACATGACTAAAAGAGGTTGCTGGCTCAGTATTTCTGCAAAAACAAGCAAAACACAAACTAGCAGCTGCTAAAGGAATACACCACCACCCAAAAACATTTCTGTATGTCAAGGCATTTGCATGCATCCAGATTTTGTACAGTTCTCTGATGATTTCAGTATTAGGTTTAATTATGCTGGTTTCCTGATTCAGCTGGTGTATGAAACTAAGCAGGCCCTTGAAAATACTGAGTAGTGCCTGCATATCTGCAAAGTCTCCAACTTTATAGACAAAACCGTAGCTCTAAAAAACACTCTGAGCCTATGAGTGGCACCCACAATCACCCTCATTCACACTAGGCCTTTCAAATTGACCTTCTATACTTGTTAAAGGCTTCAAAAGGACAATGTCCAAGCTACCCATGAAGTATCTTCTGGTCCCTAAAAGATACCTGCTAGAAATCAGTGTTGTCCATTCACTGATTTGGGGAGGCACTTTTGAGTGATGGAGTCAAGAGGAGTAACGCCACTGGACAGAAATTCAGGAAGACGCAGGACTGCTGCTGGTAAACTGCTGACACATAACTCCTGTCTCCAGGTAAATCCCAAATGGCCACAGGAAGATGGAGAGAAAACAGAGTCAATCCCAGCCTTGGATATGAAGCTCAGTACAAGAGTTAGTTATGTCTGTACTTGAGTGTGACCTCAAGATCAACTGCAACTACGATGATAAATCAAGAGCAAATTTATGGGAGGGCTCAGAGAGATAAAGCCCATGGCAAAACAAAAAAACAAAGGGAAAGTGGAAAGGTAAACTCACGGTTCCCAACTAAATAAAGATCTTAAATCTACTGAAACCCTGTGTTCTTTGGTGTAATGTCAGGGATGACCATCAGGGATGACTATGTCAATTTGTCATGGCCTGGGATAATAAGTAGCCATATATGTAAAACTCTGGAGGAAAGGGAATCAGAATTGAGCCTAATATTAATAAAAGCCTATGTAGTAACAAGTCATGTTCCTTTTGCCTTTAGAGATGTGACTTGTCTGATTGTGCTGCAGACATTTACCAGAGATGAAGTCACTTCCATTCCTGCTACAGACAATGGAGAGTTGCCCAGCGGAGCTGAAGCTGTAATTTATTTCCATGTAAAACAGATCCTCACATCTAGTTGGATGGCTTGCACCATAAAATCCATTGATTGTATTGACTAGATCTCCACTGACTATAAAGAGAAGTTAAATACCTATTGCACAGACAGAACCATACATGGACATATCTAAATTCAGCTGTCTTAATGTGGCTTTGATCCTTTCCTCTCAGGTCAGGCAAAAAGTTTCCCATCCTTCAGGTGTTTTTGATGCAAATATCCAAGTTCAAGTTAGTCAAAGAGGTCTTCTTTGTAGTCAGCACAAAGTTTCAAGTGCTGCAAGAGGTGATTAATCTCATCTATTTTGGAATTGTTTTTAGAATGAGATTAATTGCACTCCAGAAAGTTCCATTTCCTGTTTTTCTTCAGCAGCTATAAAAGGATTCCAGACAGCTTCCTCAGATAATGTGCTAGATGGATAGATCCCCCTGTGATTATGGAGAGACTGACGCTCGAGCCCCGAGGAAAAGCAGGGAAATGCCGTTCGTTTAAGTAATTAAACGCTGAAGAATGCATATATTTGACAATTTACTGTGTGATAGCACCCTACACTGAGAGCAGGAACTGTCATGAGCCTGCCTTTCTGCCAGACCCTTCCTCTACACACAGGACCCAGCAAGGTAACGAAGCAACATCTACAATGAGGAGTGAGCCAAAATCAGGAGAAATACCCAAATATCAGTAGCGATGCAACTGGCAATATCTTCTATGTTTTACACAAGTAAGAAATTTTTTAATGAATGATCAGTGGGCTCTTCCTCCTGGATTTGTACCACAGAAATGTATTCTTTTGCCAAGATGTGAGGTGAAGCCTTTGAACTTCCATGGGAGTTTGATCAGTACAATGAATGTTGGAACAGAAAAGGCAAAAGCTATAGAATATAAAATGTGTTACTGGATGCACACATAGGGTGAAACCTGTATTATTTCAGTGGGGTAGGATTTCTTGGGGCTTTGTCTAAGTGAAGGGTCTTATCCCACAGGTAATGTTTCTAAAGTAAAACAGTGTTGATTTAGACGAGATGATATGGAAGAATTTTTTTACAATGAGGGTGATAAAATGCTGGTATAGGTTGCCCAGAGAGGTGGCGGATGCCTCCTCCCTGGAAACACTCAAGGTCAGGTTGGATGAGACTCTGAGCAACCTGCTCAAGCTGAAGGTGTCCCTGCCCAGCAGGGCAGGGAAGTTGGATGATGACCTTTAAAGATCCCTTCCAACCTAAATTATTCTAAGACTATCTCAAAAAAGTGGCATTTTTGTAGACCCAGGAAGAGATCCTCAAATTGCTAAGACCTCATATCTAAGAATTATGTCTATTTTAGTAACTCAAAGATACTCAGCCATCTCTCTGACCAATGTCCATTCCATTTGCCTTCAAAGCCCCACCGTGACTCCTACTGGGAGTGGTCCCAGGTCTGTGGCAACACTTCACCTGTGCTCAATCACTTAGAACAAAACCATGGCACGTGTCACCCAGCAATGTTGTGTTACTGGTCAGTGTGTTGTTTGGGAACATCCCTGGTATGGCTGTGCCAATTAGTCTAGACATAGGCAGCAACTACTCTAGGCATAAGGAAAGCTACTGTTATAGCTGCAGAGCAAGGCTGGTTCAGAGCTCTGGCCCTATGCATCTGTGTCTGAGGTCTGATCAGGGAGCCTGAGCCAGCTGTGTGCATTGAAATTCTTCCAGCACATCTCACAAGAGCAGCAGTGTTAGCAAAGGTAGAAGAGCAAATTCCAGTTCGTGTAATTACCTTCCTAAATTAATTCCCCTGCAATTTCAATCAGCTGCTCTTGACATTCCCTCCTCAGGGTGTAATCCCTCCTCATAAACGCTCTGAGTCCTGCATGGAGAGGCATGAGGGGAGCAAAGATAAGCAGAGCTGATGCTGCACTGCTGAAAGCTGGTGGGCATCTCCCCACCAGGAGCTTTGGGGATTTCACTATCAGTCCCTCAATAGCTGTACTTGCTTCTTTTCCATCCCCACTGACAGTAGAAAACTTTCGACCCCGAATTTACAGTCAGTGGGGAATTCCCTGTAAAAAGTCTTCTGCTTTAGGTTTAACATCTTTGTTGTTCACCTGAAGTTAAATATAACCCAAATCTAATGGGTCTTATAAAATCCATAAGAACTAGGCCCTGGATTGATTTGGACTTTTAAGCTTTCAGCATTGCTTTTGCTCTACTCTAGTGGTGGATGGCATTGGGAACAAGTAATTATTTTGTTGTATGAGATACAAACCATGTCAAAAGCATGAAACATCTGAGATAGGAAGATTGCAATTAAATGCACATCACAGAACTAAATAGATAAACATAGCCCAAAACTCGGGTTTGAACAAAATGAAATGAGGAAATAGTTGCAGTTTTTACACAGGTGCAATGTGTCATAAAATCTTTGTTTTGATGTTAATTCAGATGACCAGGAGAAACTGCACAATATTAAAAACTGGGTTCTGAGATATAAGTAACATCCTAACAAATGATATCGTATTAACCAGGAAGGGGGGGGAGTTGTTTTTTAGTGAAATGCTGAATGGAGTTTTTTTAGTTCTGCCCTTATTAAGTACTTCCTTAATGATCCAGCAACAGAACTAAATTAAATGTTAGCAAAATTACGACGTACTAATCTAGAAAGGGATAAAAACGCTAGTGAGGACAGAACAAAGTAAATACTAGAAGCACCTGAGATTAAAAAACAGCACTGAAGAGTCAACATGACAATCACAAATCAACAGGGGTTGGCAAAGGAATGCAAAATACATCCACAGAGCTCCTATCCACAGCTCTGAAAACAGGGAGGACAAGTGAGATGCAACTACCCATAAAATGAAGTGTATTACATTAAAGGAAGTAAAAGACAACAGACAACTCAGAGAGGATGAGGTTTCTTCCACTGCTGCCAACATAGAATGGACCCGTACTGCTCCACCACCAAGTACCAGCAACTGAGAAAAAGTAGAGTGAGAAAGACTTTGGCAAGATTAGTGCATGTCAGAGAAGGGAGTGAGAGCATATGCTATCTTCAAGAGACACTTCTCATGTTTGGGTCTCAGCATCTCTCCAAATGAAGCTTTAGCAGTGTTAGAGATATTAACACTCCACCTTACCATGGTTTGCTGCATCAGGACAGGTTTAGGTTGGATATCAGGAGAAACTTTTTCACAGTGACAGTGATTTCCCACTGGAATGGACTTCCCAGGGAGGTGGTGGAGTCACCGTCCCTGGATGTGTTTAAGGATAGGTTAGATGATGAACTTAGTGGGTATGGTTTAGATGGTTTAAATGGTTTAAATGGTTTAGATGGTATAGATGTTAGACTGATGTTGTATTGGTTGTTAGCCTAGGTTGGACTTGATGATCTCTACGGTCCTTTCCAACCTTATTAATTCTGTGTAAATCTGTGTAATAAGGAGGACAAGGTGTTATCCCAGTGACTGCAACCAGAGATGGCTATTCAGCTATGGAAGAGATAAAGACCTGTGATGGATCCTATGGAGAACTAGAGTTTAGAAGGATCTCACCAGGCCCAAGTAGAACAGTGAGTTGGTTGTGCAGAGGAAGATGATGATACCTAGTGCTGCCTTCCACCAAATCTCAGTCACTCTCTTCTGCTTTGGATTACCTCAGTGTCACCTTGGATAAGCTCCTCCTGACAGCAGTAGGACCTTTTACTTGCTCCAAGTTAAACATACTTTTAAGTAGTTTGCTCACTTAAGGCTGAGGAAGGCACTTTACAGATTTTAAACGTACAAGTTTTCCCAAAGTGCCTTTTTTCCAAAGTAGGTTGCCATGAATCTAAATATCCCAGAGCATGTCCTTCTCTCCACAGAAAATGCTAAGTTTTCCAGCTACCATCCTGAAACAGAAGGCAGCACACACTTAACAGCTCTTGTGGACCACATTACTTGCAAAGCTATTAATATTTAAGTTATCCCACTTAATACAGTATCTGCCAGAAGCAATAGCAGATGCAATGTCTCCATGGCTCCATTCCTTCTGTAAAGTTCCACGTGCAAGAAGAGAGTATGGCATTATTAAATACACGGAGGGAATGCAGCATTATTAAACACAAGAATAAACATTATCATTTATTTATACCATGCAAGACTGATCATGGTAGTAGCCAGCCTCTCAGGTACCTGGCTATGTCTAAGGCCACCGATCTATTGCGTTTTTAAACAAATATAATTGGTCTTAACACTCACTTGACTGATTTTGATTAGAAAGTTTCTTGCGGCTATTAAATCAGATCCAAATTACCCAAGTTCAGACCTTGGCCTTGAATATTCATGCCACTGTATAACCTTGCACATGCATCTCAATTCTACAAAGGACTTTTAGATAATTGAAGAGATCCGGAATTTTGTTCTACATACATGCACAGGATTGTATCTTGGGTAACCTAAAAATAAAGAGGATTTAATCAAGTGATATTTGAAGACAGAGTCCCAAAAAAAAAGAACATCTGGGTGAGTAGCTGGGACACCTTCGTGTTCACTTGCACACATTAAGCACACAGTGCTGTATGTATTTATTTGGCTTTAATCCAGCTGTCAATATGCATAGTCTTTTGTTACTATTTTTCCATCAAATTTGTTTTACAGCAAAATGGGTTCAGGAAGTCCCTCCCTGTTAATTTTTGTACCATGTTCCTACTCTTCCTCTCAGATTAAAACAAGAAATAAAACCCAGGTGCCCTCTCCATCCAGAAGCTGCCCCAGAAGTACCCAGACACTGCTGTGTCTGTTGTTTGCTGCAAGCATTAAGCACAGGCATGTGAAGAAACTGAGATGGCTTTTGTGAACAGGGTGGTACCTCCAACAAGAGTCCAGGCTGGAGATACTGCAATAGGTCTAGTCCTGGGCATTACTTGCTGACAGTGTCTCCAGAACTACTGGAGTGGCACTGAGATGATGCTGCTCCTCACACCAAGTTTCCCAAAAGAGAAGAAAAATGTGATTTTCTGGCTGCTGGAGAGGCTTTGCTGTATTACTGCTCACCAAATTAATGAAATTTGTGACTGTTTGGTTTTACAGACATTACACCAGTGACTATGACTTCTTTTTGAGGGGCTTATTCCTAGGCTGAGCTGACAACACTGAAAGACCAGCTGCTGGTGTGTGCTGATGCTTGCTTGCACGTTGTGCCCTCCCTCGTGCATCGCCGGCCGTGGTGGATTTGGATGCCCATCCAGACGAGGCTGCATCACGTGGCCTGAGCTGGACTGGACTTCCAAAAAGGGTGCTCGGGCACTTGCATCCCCAGGGATTTGGGGGACACTGAGGCACACACCTGTGCAGCATGAAACCATGCTGCAGTTCCCACGAGCCCATCAAGCAGGCATGAGCAGCACCAAGACTCCACAAGTTACCAGAGAAGTCAAGGCAACGTGGAACTCATGGGCAAACCAACTCAACCTGTGGGCACCCACTCCAGAGTGGATCTTGGGGTTGGCACTGATGCCCAAGCATGGAGATATGAGGCTGGAGGTGAAAACACACCTATTGCCACCAAAGGGCACGAGCTATAATTTCAGAGGCAGTTTGGATGCTTAAACAAGTGTTGGGCACCTATGAGCTGCTGATGTGACTTCAACGCTACAGATGGGGATTGCAAACCACTCACATTACCTGGTCTGTGGCTTCCCCAGGCTCTGCTGCCCTTTTCATTCCTCTCAGAAAAGCCCAGCTTTTGGCAGCCACAGCCTGTCACGTCAGCTGATCCCAGTGGCAGAGGTACAGTTGCATCTCCTTAAACTGCACACAAACCCAGGGCAGTTCTGCAAGCCTTGACTGAGCTGCAACAGCAGAGGTGTGTGGTAAGGTCTCCAATGACTAAGACTTCATTATTTTTTACAAAGTATGCTGCAGAATATTTATCCATGCATTATGATGAATTAGCATAAATAATTAAAACAGAACTCATATTGGCAAACACATAAGCAAAGGGCACTCACTAATGGACAAGGCTTGCTCTGCTGCTCCAGGGACTCACTTAGGTACAAGTCCACACAAAACAGGCCAAGGAAGGATTCATATTTGTCTTTCTTTTTATCCCAAACCTGTTCTCATCTCACCCCAGATGTCTTACACAGGCTTTGGGGTGAACACATCTTACATAGCATCTCCTGGAGGGCAAAGAGGAAAATAATGGAAAGCCCTCAGAACTTCAACCTGTTCCCCAAGTCCCATGACAGTCTTTTCTGCAAACAACCCACCTACAATCAGTCATCAAAGAGGTGCTCGCTGGTGCTTCCCAGAAATACCAATGATTTGATGGATCACATGACTCTGCCTCCTTTTTTTATTGCAGGTATTAGGCAGTACTGAAAGATTACATGGTGAACAGAGAAGGGTTCTCTAATGTTCCCCATACTTCCCCTCTCTCATCAGCAGGTACACTGTGGTCAACTACACCTGCAGAGTGCAACCAGTATTGCACATTTTCTCAAAGAGAAAAATTTAATCCCAGACCTCTTCCTAGTCTTATTTTTCCACGAAAGACTGCAGTTGTCTCAGAAGATGGTATGAAAATGAGAGTATCTCCTAGCTACCTCTCCCCCAGCCTCTCTTTTCCTTAAGTCAGGTTAAAAATTTTCCACAAACTACATTTCCAGATTTGATCTGTATTATGTTACCAAATATTTTGTGCTTTCAATTAAAAATAAACTGGAAAAATCACAATCTTAATTGTTTTCAATTTCTCATTCTATTTGTTAGTGCTTCAGTGTATAATAAAGCATTTGGATGGTTTGTGGAGGCAGACAGGTCTCAAGGCTGTCTCCCTGGCCAAAGTACACATCTCACGAGGCACAACCACAGGGGTTTCCTACAATGTATTATGCTGCCTCACACAAAGGGAAATACAGCACATCATGGGAACACCACTTATACCTACAGGGACACAAACTCAGAAAAGAGCAGGGATAGACTGCAGCCTAACCTGCAACCCCCAAGAGATATTTCCAAATGAAATCTCTAAAAGGCTAAAAAGAGATTTATTTTATTTTACTTTTTTTAATTGAAAATATTCAGCAGGATTTTAACCTTACAGAAGTGAAATTCTTCTTAGGAAAAGCAAATTTCTATTACCAACTATGCCACTAACACTGCCATATTGCCCAGAAGTCCATCAGCCCTGCTGTCTTAGCAAAGGGGAACTTGATGGCTGACAGATAATTCTCCTGTCCAGTAGAGCTGCCAGAGAATACGTGTTTTCAGACAGTGAAGGAAACACAGTCAGCTTCTTCAGGGATCAAATCCCCAAGGATAGACTTGGACAAACCTACTTTTGCAGAATCAGGAAAAACCACAAGAAAAATACCTCATACTGGTTTCCAAAAATCACTGCCAGTGAAAGCTGGATGGTAAAGCTGCCATCAGGAATTTTTCCCTTTCTCCCCTGTCCCTAGGGCTTGGTAGGGTCTGGTCATATTCATGTGTTCTCCTTGAATTATTTCAACAGACTGAATCATTTCAGTAGATCTAATGCCACCCAAACTAAAGCAAGCATTTACAAGAGGCACCGCTCAAGCCTTATTTATGTGCACATTAGAGCAGTGAGATACACAGAGGATCATGACCCCTTTGCAGCCATATGTGCATCACTGTATGACTTAACAAGATCCCATCTGAACCACCCTTTTAAAAGTTCTGGCATCCAAAAGCCCCTTTCTGACCCCCATATAAACAACACCCTCGGCATGTCTTGAAAGTTGCAAACCTCTTCCCTGAGCAGCTTCCTGCCTCCCAAACCCAGAGATATACACAGCACTGGAGTACTTTGCATCATCTCTTCATTAAACACCTCTGAATGTTTGGATCTATAAGGAATTCATCACCTCCACCCATTCTGCAATCCCTTTTGGCCCCTGTCTGTTTATTCTCTGTTTATTTGTATACGAGAGCAACCATCTTACTGGTAATTTTGGATGCATGGCATTTATTGCAAAGTTACTCAGAAGATGAATCCAAGTGTAACATGGCATTAAGATAAATGGGACTTTTATTGAAAATTAAAACAGGATCAAATTTGTAGATTTTATGGAAAGACTGGCAATCTCTCTTGCCTTCCCAAGGAAAAGTGTAAACTATTCTAGTGTGAAAAGAAGTGCTGGGAGACTGCTGGGATGGCACTGCGCAGTGTCACAGCAGCACCTCCAATATGAGAGAGACTCCTTTAAAGAAGGAAAAAAGGTTAAAAGACAATTCAATTGAAAGCAAGAAAAATGACTTTGAATATCAACTTAGATGCTGCTTCTCCACAGTACTGCTCCTGCTCTCAAGCAGGTCGTCGTTCTCCAGCAGCAGGAAGTAGCTCTGAAGCCTGTCAGCAAGATCTCAGCACACTCTTCCATCACTCTCGGCAGATTCTTTTTGTAGGGTTTGATCCTACGGTGCAGTAAGACCCCATAACTTCATCTGAGTTCAGAAGGAGCTGGGACTGAACAGAAAGGCAGTGGGGCAAACTTGGACTGCCAAACCCCCCTGGGTGTCCTGGGAAGGGATGGGGTGTCTCCTGGGCTGATAGACTTCTGTATTTTACTTCCTTTAAGAATAAAGACTACTAAAAGTGGTTTGTTTCATTTTTATTAATGTTGAACTTGGCATTGACTGTTTTAACAAGACTGTTATTGACTTCTGTGAGGGCAGGTCAGACTTACATTTCAGTTTTGCAGAACTGAGTAGTCACCAAAGAGAAGTTAAACACACTGTGTAAGGTCCACTCCTAAGAAGGGTTGAACCTTCCAAATATCATGATTTTTTTTCTGTTCTGTGATCCATATTGTACAAGGATCTTAAGGTCAACCACATATGTAGAGAGCTATCTAAAATAAACATTGTATCTTAGAAATTCTTATGCCACTGCAAATAAATATCAACCTCTCAGCTCACCTGAGCCTCTCTAGACACATCCACCGTCCTACAGATCACATCCACACGTGAGCCTGGACACACATTAGATCCAGCTGCCACAGAGGGACAACAACTGCCCACAGTGCTCTGCCACATTCCAAAACCTCACCGATGCGGTGTGTGTGGGTTGGCCAATGCAGGATGAAAGGGGTGCCCCTCTGTCTAGACATGACTTTCCCCAGCAAGAAGCCAGCATCATGCAATACTGAGCATAGCTGAAAAGCAAGCTCTGAACCAAAGAGCCTTCTCAGCATAACACAATCCAAGTGCTGTCTGTCCCTGCCTGCACGAGGTTTCCCATGGCAAAAAGGAGTGAAAGAATTGAAAAAGTGTCACGGCATCCCATACCCACATTTTCACAGAAATTAAGCTGGAAAACAGGACCTGTGTCCCAAGATGTACTTTATGAATAAACATAGAAAAGATGGGAGCAGCAATGAGTGCCTGGTACACAGCAGCACTCCAGTAGTGAATGCTCCCTTTTAATTCTTGCCCGGGTCTAAATCCTTGCCAACATCAATAAAAATTTGCCTGAAGGTAAACTCACAGCCCTGTGCTCAAGGTGTTCATTTGCAGTTACAAAGACTGTGCCAATGATTAGGACTTCCCAAAATCCAGCTCCAGGCTCACAGCCCATGCAGCCTAGAGAGCTTTGTCTTTGACAAGTAGACAAATTTCAGAAATCACTGCTTAAATTCTCCATCACATAAAACTCTGCACACCTTATAGCATCAAAGCAAAACAGTACTGCTGTTTTCAAACACATTCACACTACTAAACCCCGCATTGATATTAATAGGACTCTGACAACTCCGTTCTATGTTGCACGCAATTATTTTTTTCTTCTGAAAACTTAAAGTAACAAAATTTTTAGGTGTGTAAACCAGTCATCATTCACTTGACTTGTCAACTTTGGGCCTCAAAGCGAGTTTGTTTCCTTTCAGTTCACTTGTGGTCAGTGTAACTTTCTGGTTGACAGCGCTGCAACGCTCAGGTTTCATGCACTGCAGGGTGATGCTTATCGGACCAAAACCCGATGGTTTTCATTTGACACTTTCAACTATTGGAGGAGTCGGTTCGCTCGGGGTTTGTAACAGCGAGTTGGACCGCACGCGGTGCTCGAGGCTGAGCTGAACTGGCCGCGTTCCCCTGAAGCACTTTGAGCTTAAAACCGCTCAGAGCTTGGTCTTTTCTGGCATCCCTTTTTCAGCATCTCAAACAGAGAGGCTCGGGAATGCCACTCCAGAGCAAAACGTGGGGGTACGGACACGACAGAGACGCAGACTTAAAGCAGCTGCTCTTTTCGGAAAACCCGACGACAGAAAAGAAATCAAGCCGCTCAGCAGCGCAGTCCGTATCAGACTCTTATTCCCACACACGCTCGGCGCTGGAGCGAGCCCCTGGAGCGCCTTACGCCGAGAATGATAAAGCAAAACCGTGGCCCCGGGCTCATCCCCCCGGGGCAGCCCCCGGCACCCGCCGCGCCCCCGGGAGCCCCGCTCCGCGCTCCGCGTACTCACACGAAGGCGTGATAGAGCAGCGCCCAGCCGCGGGGTCGTTCCAGGGCGTCGTAGATCAAAGTTTGGATGCGGCGGTACCTGGCGTGGTTCCGCTTCACCGGGCGGCTCAGGGGGGTCTTCGCCAGCAGCCCCAGCCCCGGCGGGCTCCGCTTGCCGCCCTCCTCCTTCCCGCCGCCCTCCAGCAGCAGCGTCCCGTCGCGGTCGCCGCCGGTGCCCAGGGCCAGCGAGCCTTGCTCGGGGTCGCCACCGGCCGCCGCTCGTCGCCCCGCCGCCGCCGCC
>VXBA01004285.1:394080-501275 GCA_013399895.1 Serilophus lunatus
CTCCCCCCAGCCCTCACGTTAGGGAGTGGCCCATTGTATGCAGCCAGCAAATAGCCGGGCTCCCGCCCCCCGCTCCCCCAGCCCCGGCTGTCGAGTCATCCGCGGTGTGGGGGGCACCGACACCGGCCCCCCACCATGGGGCTGCCCCCCCGTCCCTCCCTCAGCCCCCAGTTGCCAGCCCCCGGCAGCCTTCGCTGGGGCCGCCGGCGCCGAGCGGGGAGATCCCGGCAGCCGACGGAAGGGGAGACCCCGCTCGACACCCGGGGATCCCCCTGCAGCATCACAGCCCCCCTCCCCCGTTGCGGCTGGAGGGAAGGGAGGGGAGGGCATCCCCGGCCCCCGGCAGGGGGCTGCCTCCATCGCCGAAGCAGGAAGGAGCGGAGGATGGGGATGAAGGATGCCGGGAGAGGCGGCGGGTGGGCGGCTGGAGGCGCTGCTGGCGCTGCGGTTCGTTCCGAACCGAGCCGGAGCCTCCGCCCGCGGAGCGGGGATTAGGGGGCAGCCCCCAGCCCCACCGGGGAGCGCCTTTTTGCGCGGGTCTCTCTGGGGAGATGCTGCTTCTGTGCCCTCTCGGGTGGGTGCTGGAAGGAGCAGAGCCAATCCCGAGGCCAGCTACAGAACCCAGGGGTCCGCCCCGACCCCGGGGACCCACGAACTCCCCTCGCTCCGTTGTGCCATGTGTTCTCTCACCCTCCTCCGGCCTTCGGACCTAAAAGCTGACGGGATGTGATTGACAGCCCTGTACCCCTTTCCTTTCACTTTCTTGGCTGCAAGGAAGACGAGAAACGACAAGCTTTTATGTGCCCTACACTCTTGGTGCCTTGGGATTTCTGCCTCAACGCCCTAGAAACATCTCCTCTGCTCTTGAGTAAAAACCTGCCTGCAGGGCAGAGCGTTCGCATATCTGCTACACCTCATGAGAGTACAAAGGGTCTACAAATAAAAATAAATAAATTATAAAATAATAATAAAGCAAAATAAAATGCATAGCCTTACAGATTGCTGGTTGTTTTCATGAGAGGTTCTCCTCCTCCAGATGGGGGAGTTTTCCTGGTATCTCCTGAAGAGATGCCAAGACACCCAAGAGCCCTTCCAGACTCAGAAGCAGATTTGCCACCTACTCTAGCCGTTCCTGTTCTGTTCTTGAGGGATTTATGATCTGAGCAGTCCTTCTCCCGTTTCATACACCAGGAAGGACAACAGATGGGAAGGGAACTCCTGGAGGTGATTTCTGGACCCTCCACAAGCCATACTACTTCGGACGAGGCTCTCCCAGGTCATTCAAAAATAACACATCTGTCATTGCGGGGCCAGGTGGAAAAAGGGCTGTTTTCCCTCCCATATTTCACCCTTTCTTTTGAGCCAGATAAGGAAAAAACACCTCTGCCTTCAGCTCTGCGAGCTCCAGAATTAGTGTGTCTCGGTCACCATTCAATTTTGAGTCTTTGCAAACCCATGGGATTTGTGTACAAGCAGCTGAGAGCACTGTATCTCGCACACACCCCTCCAGTGTCAGCAGCCAGTGTCGGGAGAGCTGAGATCTCCATGACACAGTCAGCGAGAGGGGGCTGGCCCGAGCATGGCACCGGGACCGCACACGTTCTGCTGCCTGCTCAGCCAACATCTATCAGCATCATTTGAATGTCATTTATAGCTGTATTCCCAAGGAGGGCTGTGGGAGGCTAGGAAGTTTTGATAACTAGGCCATTTATCTCTCTCCAGCTCCTGTTCTACCTCAGTACAATAGCGATTACACTTCCCAATACCACAGGGGAGCTATAAGCATTAGCGAGGATGGATGGGGCACTGAGAATGGAGCACTTGCTTCACATAACACCCTGTGCCTTAACCTTCATCCCAGTGTTACATTAGGAAGCGGTGGGAGGAGAGGGGAACAGGAAAGAAAATTTATAGCTAACCAATTCATCACGGCTTTGAACCACAACTGTAAATGTTCAAACCGAAATGAGGATGGTAAATAATTTCCATGGGGGGAGGCACTAAATTATTTTAACCTAGAAAGGATTGTACCACTGTCAAATAGCAATGGATGATTGATAGGCAGGCACACCAGCTTGTTTACCTTTTATAGCCCTTGCACCAGGGATGCAACACTTTTCAATATCAATTACATGTTGGGGGTTTTCAGTTTCAGGCTTCTGTGACATTTTCAAGCCTCAAATTACGCCCATACAAACCTCCATTTGAGACCCAACAGGAAAGAGTTTCCATCTCCTCTCTAAAATTAAAATCTCATAGCTCAGTGTCAGGAATTCTCCTCCTCCATACTCCATCTGGGATAACTGTTGCACAGATGTAGCTGTACTGGCTGAGAAGCAGTGTAAGGCAAGGAGAGTTAGCTAAATTCTTCTAAATCCATCCAAAGACAGACAGCAGTTTCAAGGGGATCTGAATCAGACCCCAAGAGTGGTGCTGCAGTACCTCGTTGGCAGTGCCACTGCTTGGGACTCCAATCCTGTTGTACACCTGCTGGCAAAGCTCCCACTGATGTTGAAGGGAATTTGGCCAGATGGAGGGCTCCAGGCTATGATTTGGCTTAATGAGCAATTACACTCCATTACTATTATTTATGATGTGTTGCTGGCAGCACCCAAAGCACACAGGTTTGATATCCACCTCCTTGGCTGAGACTGGGGATGTCTGTAATCAAAAGCAAGTGCTTCTGCTGAGCTGCAGCTTGCAGTCAGGAGGCTGTGACAGACTCTGTCAGGGGCATGCAGAAGGACTGGCAATAAGCATCTCCCAGTAGGTTGTGCTGGCCCTTATCAAACAGAAAACTGGTTCATTCATAGACTTTATAGTCTAAAATCAGAGGAAAACAGGAAGGGATCATATCTGTTGGTCAAGATAATATGCTTTTATCTAGGATTTTTCATAGATGATCTGGATTCTTATGAGCAGGAATGCTTGGTAAACCTCACACAAACATGTAGAGTGTGCTCTAGAAGAGACACATGAATATTTAGCTGGAACATCTGGATCATGTTTACAAGATGGAAAAGTGGAAATGTAAAATCAGTTATTGTGCAAAAGATTTCTGCAGCAAAATAGACAAACAGCTGCTCATGAGCTTCAGTGACAGAGGAATAGAGATTTAGTACTTCAAAAAATGGTCAGGGGCTGGCTATCTAGAAAGGAGGACCAGAAAGCAACAGTCTATAGTGTGAGTGAAACTCATTAAAATGTCATGTCCTACTTTAGTAGGGCATGCTTTGAGAAAGGTGCTGAAGAGCAGAACCACAGGGATCGTTTCCTGGAATTAAAGATTTAAAGCTTGAGGACCTCTTGACCCAGGACTTTTATATATAGCAAGACTCAGTGCATGGAGGGTGAAGCTATACAACCATGGGAGTAGGTGGCATCTCAGTTTCAATGTAATCACTGATGTTGAATTTTGTTGTCCTTCTCTTTCCTTCTTCTGGCTTCTGTATCTTATGAAACAAAATTTTTGCAGTACTTCAAGGCTTCTAGTTCTCATTTAAGGTGAAAAGATCTAATCCCATTTTAGCTGATCTCTGACACCAACCTTCACTCAACCTTTTTTGGTGTAAGCTCCATCAAGCACCCTCATGCTCTTTCCTCTGAAGCTCCAAAGACTTTGAGGAGGACTCCATCCATACATAAACCTAGCTCATGATCACTTTTAATGATTTTGTTAAAACTCACTACCTGAATGCCCGTAAAATCTACCAGTGTGACTGAGCATTGTCTGGAAGCCCCTACTGCTGAATGCCAAATGAGACAGTGCAAGTACAGAGTGCAGCACTGATACTCCAGCTAATTCAGGCAGCAGGAGCAGTCTAGCTTTAAAAGTGAACTGAAGCCTCATAGGAGGTGATTTAGTGGGTTGCTAACCCAGACACAGACTGTGATGCTACAGCAGTGTTGTTCAAACAGCAAACCTAAATCTTGTACTGTGACTTCTGTGTTCAGCAGCAGAGATATGCTCGTATATTTCCTCTCCCTTCTTTGTGCATCCATGTTTTCCATTTTCCTTATAGTTACATGTCAAACTCTTTTTTTAGAGCTTGTTTCTTAGGGATTAGCATTGAAGGAATTGAAGGTGTGACTTAAGCTAACAAAAAGTGGAGCCTAACAAGTTGGAACAACTAGTTGGAACAAGGCAGAGCAGCCTAGTCAAGCATGAAGCACTCTCAGATTTTTCTTAAGTGAGAGTTGTAGGTTTGATCTTTATTTTTAAAAGCTGTGGCCTAGTTTAACTTGAAGTTATGGACTGTGTTCTGCGGGTGGTCAAACTGACAAAAATGTCATCTTTTTGCTTCCAGATAATTGCATGAACTGCATGAGAACAGGTCAGGGAGAAGGGCACACAAGAGTCATTTTGGGGAGACTGAACCCAGTGTCTTCTCCTTAAATCTGCTGATGGGAGAGTGTTGAAGATATCCATGAAATCGCAAAGTTGTGCAGAAAAATAAGTTAGTTATCACAGGCAGCTCTTTCTTCTCCAGACTGCAGAAGAGCCTAATGTTAACCTGTTGCCTCAAGATGTTTTCTCTGCAATGACAAGGTCTAGCTGGAAGCCAAAGTCTATATTAGCTCCCCTTCAGGGTCAGAATAACTGTGTGGCTGGTGCTGCTGGTTCCAAAGTGGGCAAAATTCATTAAAATCATAATAAAATTAAAAAAAGCATAACCCAAACCAAAACAAAAAAGCCCCAAACAAAATAAACAAAAAACAACCAATCAAAAAAATATCCCCACTAACTCTGAAATAACTTTACAGAAGCAGTGCTCACTTAAGGGAAATACTTGCCAGAACAGAACTCTGGCACGAGAGCTAGGAGGGCAAGTGTTCTTTGGTTTACAAGTGCAGCAGCTTTGATGTAGCAATATCACTGTCTGCCAGTGATGGAAATGGTACCTCAGAAATCCCCCATACGAACTTTGCTCTGCCTAAGCATCGAGTCCCCAGGCACTCAATGATCCTCAGAAGAAGAAAAGAGGTGGCCATCTATGCCATCCATAGGAATGGGAGACCAACTGCTGGCTGCCACTGGCCTCACTGCCTACTAGCTTCATGTTAACATAAAGTGGAAAATAAATCTTCACTACTACAAATTACTGCATGGGCAAAAGAAAATCAATACACTGTAACTTCACACCGTCTTAATGCCATTAAAAGATCGTTGAAAACCAATCAAAAGAGCATCCATAATTCACTCATGCTCACTTTACTGAATCCACGTCACAGTCAGAAAGCATGTATGCATCCATAATCTTGTCCCATCATTTTGCACAGTCCTTGTCTTTGACACAGGAGGGATTTCAGCCAGCAAGGTTCATGCATTGTATCAGTACCTTCAAACCTTGGGCTTCCGGCTCTGCTGAGCTCTGAACATCCCGCTTCTTGACTTTCTTGAAAAAATCACTCATCCTAAACTTTTTTATTTTTCAACCCACATGGTTGGATCTGCCTTACCATGATTCATTTTCAGGCATGGTCCTTTAGCCCGCAAAGCAGGGCAGAACTAAAGCTTTAAAAGTCAAGGGGATGCCTGAAAAAATTCTTCACAGAAAGAAACCAAGTAAATAAAGATGGATCTTCATGGGTCTCTCACTTCCTCTCACCTAATCTTGTGTTTTACAACTTAGAGTCTCTTGTAATCTCTCACTTCTCCTCCTGACTATAAGCGAATGATAGTGAGAGTCTCCGTTCCAGGTGTTGGGACATCGCATGATTTACCCTAAACACTGACACTTGAACTCTCATCATTAGATAGCAACTCTGAGGAATATGTGTTGAAATCATTACTGACTGAAACAATTTCTCCATTCAATTTCAGATAATTTTTAGGGTTCCATACTGTGCTGAATATAATACAATCTCTCCCTGTCAAAGTGAGTCTGTCAGTTGAATATTTTTCCTTAAATCAGAATAATCATTTGGGACGTCAGTAGTGAAAATCTGATTGTGCTGTGGATTCAACATCAAACAAAGCTAGGACAGAGTTACTAGGAGGTGCAGCCTGTGACTGCTTTTACAAAGGGCAACCATCAAATCCTTTGCCTTCAGACCCGCAGAAGTCACAGTTCCAACAATGTGTCTTGCAGGGAACTTACCCACTGATTTCCTTTATGCTGCCCATTTTTATACAAGGCAGCAGCTTGGCTTAGCAGACCAGTACCTCTTCAGGGTATTTTCTAGAAATATTTATCCAATGCTTCTAATTTTATCCAGAATAGGAATGTCCACTTTGCAGAATTTGAAGTAGAAAAGAGGGAGGAATAGTGGCTACATATGGCAGAAACCTTTGAATATCAGTTTATAATTGGCTATAAACTGATCCACTGCAAATTTCTCAGTGAAGTCTTTTCTAGTAGAACAAGCGAGAAGAGACCTTTGCATTAGGTATCTTGGGTGCCAGAATGGTGTTTCTCCATGGCATGGACTTCATCACTGATGGTAAAATATGAGAATGATTGAATGGCTGGTACAGCTTCACCACCAGCTCTGGATAGGACCATAACTGGTTGTATGAAGCACCATGCAAACTGAAATGTTGATGTTGTCTGTCAAGCCCTCATGGCACAGTGTGTTTTACAACACTCAATAGTCCTATTCTAGTAGAGTCCTAGTAGCTTCAGTTGGAGCTCTCTGATGGATAGGAAACAGTTTTCATGCACAGAATCATGGAGTCACAGACTGGCTGAGGTTGGAAGGGATCTCTGGAGGTCATCTGGTCCAATCCCTCTACTCCAACAGTCACCTGGAGTCAGTGCCCAGGATAGCCATAAAGATGGCTTTTGACTATTTCCAAGGCTGGAGACTGCAGCTAAATATTACCTCATTTCTCCCTTCTGAACACCCATCTACACAAAGCATTGAGGCACCTGACATATATTTTAATTTCAAAGAATTTAACCAAGAACTGCACTGTGATTCACATTTTTCAGTCCTTCACATGTGGAACCCAACTCTGGTTTACAAAGTTATCCCATCCCTATTTACATTCAGCTCTTGAGAGGAGAATATTGCGTGGGCTGACAATGGTCCTATGGGCAAAGTTTCTGTACACTGTCTTTGATAGCTGCAAGATTTCAGGCCAGTCTTCCAAGGATGCCACTTATCACTTCCCTCAAACAGACAAAGAAATTGTCCTGTGTGAGGACAACTTCTGTCTTCACATGTAAAACTGAAAATCTATTTCCAGCTTCTTTTTCCTTGCCACTCATCTCCAAGATGACACTTCCCTCTGCAATCAGAAGCATCCTCTGAGAAGCAGCTTCTCAAGGGCCTTCTGAACACTGCAGCTCTGAAGGACCAGCAAAAGTTTCCAAGTCCACCCCACACACATATCCCAATTTTCAGGTTGTTGTAGTAGGGTTTGCTGGCGATAGAAGCGAGCGAGCCAGGGGTTCATTCAGAAAGCCATTTTTAATGAGAGAAACCAGGATTTTTATATCTTTCAGAAACCAGTGTGTTGCAACTTCATTGGCCAACATACTTGTTTTAACCATCTGATTGGTTCAGGTTAAAGCTTGAAGTCATCTTGAAGTCATCTTTTATTTTGACACCGGCCAGAATTGTTTTTCAGGAAAAGCATGAAAAAAGCTCTGCAAAACATAGTTTTTGCAGAGCACCTGTTAATAAGGGAAAGTTGTTGTGCGAGAGATCGAAGCTACCGTGAAAGGCTTCAAGTCACTGTGAGAAACACAGATGTATTTTGAGCAAGTTTTACCATTGTTTTGAGAAAGGCCACATATTGTTTACTCTTTGCTTTGCTGTTTCTCAGACAGAAATTTTCCAGGCTGACTTCAAGCCTCTGCTAAAGAGACAGAGTTACTTAGGTTAGTTTTTAGAATTCTTAAAACGGCCTTAAAGCCTTAAGCTTTCAAAATTAGCTACGACATCAGATGGCTTGTCTGAGGGTGAAGGTTCTACACAGGCAGGAACAGCTCTCCAACCCATGCAGTCTCTTCACGCTGAAATCTGCACAGTGCCAGGAGCCCACAGATTTCTTTCTACTTTGTTTTCAGCTGACCAGATCCACCCTAATACATGTGTTCCCTTTGAATGATGCTCCCAGATCTATGGTTTTGATTTTCTCAAATCCTGCCTTTCTATTTCATAATTTGCACCTTCTGTGTGCTAGTGTTCAGAGGGAGAAGGGAAAAATAATTGATTTCATGTAACTGTACTTTAACGAAGAAAGTTAAATGTTGATCAGCCTGCACAGTACCAAAGTTGACTTCGGGCAAGAAACCATGGTGTGGCTATAACCTTGTTGCAGCTCCCAGGAGTCACATAATCCTTATAGCTTAGTGAGCAAGGAATACACTGGGAATATGCCAAACTGAGTATTTATTTTTCTGGACAACAAATGTCCACGCCTCACACCATGAAAGATGTGGAGCCCTGCACTATCAGAGCAACTTGTTTCTACTACCATTATCTTTCCTGTTCCTACAAAGGGCTGGTTAGGAAGTAGCCCCAGGAACACAGTCACAAGGTTCTGCTTTGGAGTAACCCTCTGCCTACCCAGCAACTTACCTTCGCAGGAAACACTGCAAATGTGAGTCTGGGAGAGTCCAGTGTACCTAAATAGTGACAGCATGGATGTGCTCCTTAAATCATTTAAGTTCTTGGCTTGATTTCATAATGGAAGATCCAAAGAAACCGTGAGCAGATAGTGTGTCTAGAAGACACAGTAGGAAGGAGTAGGATTTGCTCTCATCTGCTCAGGAGGAGAGTTGAATTGGAAATTAATATGTAGGTGTAGCACTCAAAAGATCTGGCTTTCTTTCCCTGCTATTACTTATTCCCTGTGTGGCTGTGATCACTATTACCCCATGTACCATTCAGAGATGAGTTGTTTGTCTCATTTCCTTAGGATTTGGTTCTGTGCTTCATTTTCTTCCAAGGCCAGTGCACACAGTTCACCGGAGCATTAGGGCTTTGGTGCTTTGGGACTACAACGTCTGGTACTACACGGGGCCTGGCGTGATGAATGGGATCCCTCAGCGCTGCAAGAACAGACAGGCTGCATTATTAATAAGCAGGTGAACAAAAGAGGTGTATGGCAGTGCAATTCTTAAGTGTGTGGGCTGAGATACTGACAGTGAAAGCACATCTGTTAGTCCCATCTCCACCAGATGGTTCTTTTCAGTGTGCAAAGTTACCGTCATTTATTTCATCTCTGATTTAGTTCAGGGCTAGCTAAGGAGTGGACACATCCCAGACAGGAGAATAGTGGTCTGATTCATGAAAACTCTCATAGGAACATGAACCCATGGAAATTCTTCAGCAACAAGTTAAAGACTCTCAGAGTTTTCTTTTGAATGGACGAACCTTTTTTTTATAAAAAACATACTAATTTAAGGTCTTTTTATTATTATTCTTTCTTGGAAACAAGTTTTAGGAGAAGTTTTTTTGCTTGGGAAACAAGTTTTTTTCTCACTAAAAATAGTTTTAAAGCTGCTTCTATTCCAGTTTAGCAAAACAAAAACAATAAAATGGAAAAGTTTGGAAAAAGTTGTTAAAAAAGCTGAACAAAGAGTAAAATTTGAGGTTTCAGTGTTTGAGCAGTTCCTTACGCTCTGAACTTCAGGGAGGCTTAAAGCAGGGCACTTTCTCCTTGGGGTGGACACTGAGGACATACATGGCCGGCCAGGGGAGCAGTGCAGGGCAGCAGGGACCAAACAGGCTGATGTTTCCAGTCAGTCAAAAGTCTGTTTTCTGACCTGTGACCCTGTAAACTGAGAAGATTTGATACATCTTAAACTGAGGTTCAGTACCGAGGCCACATGTCCCCAGGTTTGTCTGGAGGACAAGACAGCCTGAACTTGCACTCTGTGCTGTAATGTTTCACCTCTTAAAGAAGGTGTCATAATGTCCTGGCTAAATATCAGTTCTATTATGATGAAAAAACAAAATATTTCTTCCTAGCATGGCTGTGTGTTCTTGCTGTCCCATCCCATTTTCACAGCAGCAAATGCTTGGGCTGTGACTGTGGCTGGGGGTTGGATGGGGTTTTGAGCAACCTGGTCTAGTGGAAGATGTCTCATGGCAGGAGGTTGGAACTCAGTGATGTTTAAGATTCTTTCCAACCCAAAACATTCTATGATGCTATGCTTCTATGATTGTTTTGTTGGAGACTGAAACCAAACTGAGGAGCAGTCAAGCTTAATTCCAGCTTGACCCTCTTTGTTAGGCAGAAGGTCATTTGTGATATCCAGGTTCACTACAAACCCCAATGCTGAAGCCTTTGTTAGACATTTCCAGCAAGCTATGAGAACAAAAACATTGTGAGATGAATGGATTCAACCTCTGAAATTCATTATGGGGCTTCAAGCTGAGCTGAGGAGAAACTTTTTTTTGGTCAAACTTAAAACACGGTAACAGGAAAACAATAACAAAGATAAAATTCGGTGGAGAGTTTAGCCTAATTTGCAAAGCTTAAACAGAGTCAAAAATTTTCTCTTGAAGATTTTTTTGAAGTGTGTGTTTTACTATTTCAAAGTTCCCTTTTAGAGGTTCAAACCAGTAGTAATAAAATTAGAAATTTGGCCAAAGTCAAAATACATAATTTTGAACAGTCAGAAGCAAATTGCTCCCACTGTCCTGAGCCTTGAAGTTGCTTGCAGTACTGTTGAAGTTGCATGAGGTTCTTTAATGAGATTGAATTTGCAATGAAATTTTTTTTTAGGGCATTGCTTTACATTCAGCAACTCAAGAGCAGCCAGGACCCAGGTTTTTCACTTTCCAGTGTAGTGCCTCTTTTTCCCTGTGTTTGTAGTGTAATCTGTCTGTGTAGTTGTACCATTGTAACAGCTTCAGACACCCCAGACTCCACCCAGTAAAGATTGAGAGGTGTTGCTCAAACAGCTGAAGTTCAGAGTACTGTGCATTCCCTCTGAATGCACAAACAATTTAGATTGGCTACAGAGAAACTAATTTTAACTCTTCTGTAATCATAGATTTCTGCCCTAGGCTGGCCATTGCTCTATTAAGGTAAAAAGACATCCTTTTTTTGGTTGCAGAACATGTAAATTAAGAGCCTGGATGATATGATGGCCTCTGTTTTCTGCAATGATCATGAAAATATCATTCCAGATATTTGATCCTAGTGAGGACACTTTTCTTAGAGCAGCATTCAGGCAGTTTTCTGTAGTTTCAGAACAGTGCAAGCCCTCTTTTGCAATTTCATGGGGGAAAAAAAGCAGGTTAAAAAATTTTCCACTTTCTTTTAATAACACAATGTGAGATCTTGGAAATTACAGTCCCTTGAATGGCAGAGACGTTGGGTAGTGCAAGGTCCAGAACTCATCCCAAGGTTTTGCTATTGCTTGCAGAAGAGCAATGTTACAGCCTCCAGTTTAGCAGTCTCTCGCAGCCTCTTGCAGTTTAAATCCCACCAATTTAAGAGATTTAAATGTATTTCAATGTCTTCCTGAGTATTTTCTTGTACATGTAGCAGAGTTTAGCACAGATGCTAGTAAGTGAATAAAACATAAGAGCTCAGGGGAAGAGATGCAGACAAGGATCCATTTTGCCAGATCACTATCTACTTTCAGACCAAATTACAGCTGATCTGCTCCTATCTTGGCCCAATCAATCCGCCCTTAAAAGAATGATCTATCAAAGAAAGTCTAAATATATCCAGACTTGGAGAAAGAGCTCCCGGCAATTTATCATGGAGGCAAGAGACAGAGCAGTTTAAAGGTATTCTCAGTGCAACTCCTTCACCTGTGGCTGACCTTTCTGTTCAAAAAAAGACTTAATTCTTTCAGAGTGTCAAGACTTCATTCTTTGGAGGCATCACTGTTCCCTGAAAGGGAAAGTGCCTGCACCACAAGATATTTTTGTCTTCACCAGGAAGCTACAAAAGCATTAATTTAAATGCATTAATGAGACATTGCAGATTTGTGCATGTTGGAGGGGAGCCCACGTTCCTTCTCACTACCTCAGCTGCCTTTCAGTATTTCTGTCTGTGACAGGGCTATGCCAGACCAGAAGGTTACTTGGTGCCATTGGAGACTGAAAGATGGAAGGGAAGGAGATCTAGGAAGCTGAATCTGGAATTTTTAGGTCTCATCCCAGCAGCTCACAGCATGGCAGTGAGCAAGTCTCTTGGCCACCAGTTTATAAAATTTGTCTTTAGTTCACCCAAGCACAAGCTGTATTAACCACCAGAACATCTGCACTAACAGAATGGATAGAAAGCTAAGGGCAAGCAAGGGTGACTTGGCCAAACCAAAAGGCCTCATTCAAATCTTCTGAATACTTCTGTATTTCCCCAACAGATTTCCTGCAGGCTTGGAAAGAGCAAAACTCTGCAATTTGTTTGAAAATGTCAGTATGGATTTCAGTGTCTAGACTGGGATATGCGGTGTTTGAAAGCCCCAGTGCTCAGTGATCCCTGCCTTAATTTCCCTACCTTCAAATGGACATGATGTGGCAATAATTAGTATCTGGAAAGCACTTCAGATGTTTATACGGTGCATTCCCTAGAGCCAGTTACCTACAATCAATGGGATATAATGGCCTCATATTATCACAATAATTAAATACTTCCAGCTCTTCACTTAACCAATGTTTAGAGCACACCAGTGAGGTAGAGGAAATCTTAACTTTACCTGGTTGACAGAGAATACATGTAAAGGAAAAAATAAATACATTATTCAGAATATCTATAAAACATGTAAAATATCTACATGTGCTTCTGAGCAATGAAATCCAAAGAACTGTTAGACAGCTTAGATCACTTAATTTTCAGACTGCAGGAGTCCACACTGAAGCTCAAAGAACTGCAGGTCTTGGCTCTTGGATCCTGGTAATCAAAATTATACAGAATATGATTGGAGCAGCTGTACTTTTGCAGTCCTCTCCAAGACATTCACTATTTATATTTCTAAATACAGACCTTCAGTAAGTTGTTGCTGGGACAGAAGGAGAAATGCTTGTTTTCTGAAGCATCTGTCCAAATAGCCAAAGCCTTTTGCAAATTATTGGTATTTCACTTCTGCTAACAAGCATGTATTTAACCCATACATCAGTTTGGAGACTATTTTTACCTTTATTACACTTACATTGTATCAAATGTAAAATCCTGTACTGATGGGTAGATAGATATAACAGGCAATAGAGACATTTTATAAATAAAGGTATCTAAGATTTAATAGCAGTGAAAAAACCTTATAGCCCCTCCAGATAAACCTTCTTGAATTTTGTGTCTGAATGGCAGGATTCAGTTCTGCCTCGTCTTTCCTTCCTCCTTCAATCTGAAAAAGAAAGGATAGATCTGGAGCAGTCTGGTTTATGGTGTAGCTGTGTATACATATGTTCATTTTACTATGAACCAACACATAGGCAAGAATCATAATGACAAATGCTGTCTAACCAAAACCCCAACTTTTGGTGACCCACCCCTGTGTTTTGTGTATTTGAAAAAAACAGAGACTAAAAATATGGATCTGAATAATACAACACGTTCTGTGCATTGGATGGTGCAAAGTGCATCTCCAATGTGATTACCAGGAACCAAAAGGGACTGTGTTATTTCAACCTGATTCTGAGGTGTATAATGCATCCCCCAGAGAATTTACTGCAGGATAAGTAACAGCAGACAGACTGTCCTGTGTTTGGAAAACATACTCCATTTGATGCATCTTCAGAGTAATACTGAATAATAGAAGATACTGTGTATAATCTTAATTTTTTATGATGCAGCACCACAATACAGGTCAAATAGAAACATTCATTCCTAAAAGGAAGGAAAAAAAAAAGAAGAAAGCTCAAACATATAAAACTCTAGAAAGGCAGAAGGGAACTTTGCATTGACTTTTGTGAACTTTGTTAGATCAGGCTGCTCATATCCTTTTTAGTACTTCAAATATGGCATCTGATGTCATTTTCTAGACTTGGGACTTGGGAATGACACTCTTAGCAGGTTCTGAATGCTGTGAATTTGTTTCTGCTTCCTCTTGTTATTCTCATATATAAAATTATTCATAAGCATTCACCGAGAAAATACAATTCAACCTCAAGTGATTAGAAATATGGAATCATACAATGGTTCAAGTTGGAAGGGACCTTAAAGGTTATCTACTTCAACCCCTCTGCCATGACCCCCACCACCATGACCACTAGACCAGGTTACTCAAGGCCACCTAATAATTCTCTATTCCTAATACACTTTTCCATCAGACTCCTGACAAAAGTTCGACTGAAACCTTCAGCAAACTCAGTACTATGTCAACAGGAGCTTATTTCAGCAGTGCATGGTAGTCCTTGGCCTTTTGTAACATACCCTTGGCCCAACTTTATGTCCCACATGCCTTCAAATTCAAAGCTCCAGCGGCTTATTAAAATCCCTACTTTTTTTTCAGGGGGTTAAATCACAGTGCCATCAATAAACATAACCCAAACTCTGCTTTATATGACCAACTATAACAGCAGAGAAATTCTTATTGGCTTAAAGGGGTGCTAGAAGAAAGGGGAAAGATATAAAGACTTCCACTTCAGCAGCATCTACTATGTTTGTGCACTACATGTGATTTGAGAAGCATTAGCATTTTGTTTTGTTTCAGTCTTGTAATTAGGAGGATTGTGCTTCATTATCCTACTGTAGCTCCTGCTGCGACAGAGTCCTGGTTATCTTTCTAAAAGCAATATTTCATACCAGCATCCAATTCTGTCAATTGATTACAAAAGCTTTGGAAGTTTCTCCATTTCTTATTTCAAGACAGTATGTAAAGGAAAAGGAAACACACATCCCACCCCCATTCAACCATTTACTCCTATTATATTTTTGGGAATGATATAAGGAAGCATTTCAGACAAAGTTGTTCATTTCCATAGAAGTGAATACTTGGACTAGTGAGGGGGAAGATATCTTTGTGGGGCTTGGTTTTTTTCCCCTTTGTCTTTGCATGATAATTCTTATTAAAAGGGGGGAAAAAACCCAGTCCAAATTAATTGACTGATATAAATGTGATGGGAAGGAGGGGGTTTGGTTTAATTTAATTAATTTTTTTTCCCTAAAAAGGCCCTGGAGAGTTGTCCTGTAGAAATAAGTTTGTTTAGAAACAGCCAGTTTTCAGTCTAAGAAGTCGCCAAGGTTATTTCTGTGAATTGTATCCAAAGAGCTCCACCACCTCCTTCTTCTCCTCACTTCATCTGCCAGTATCCTGCCCTTCCTTTAACAATCAGAGCCTCTCCTTGTACAAAACATATGCTCATAGCTAATAAGATGATGTTGTCAGTGATACATATAATCTTGTGATCCTGTGTGCATATGTTAACTACAGTATTCGTTTTGATTATTCTTACATTCAGAAGGGAAAAGGGCTTTCCTATATTTATGCTAATTAGCATAACATACTGTACCCAGAATTCATCATATTCTGCTAAGCTCTGCCAGAGAAAATGTATTAATAGCTGAACTGTTGCAATCCTTTATTAATATCAGCACTGCAAGCTCTGTACCAATTTTAAGCTTATCAAGGAGACCGGATTCTTGTCCCTGTTCCTTAAATCTTTCCAAGTAAACAGAGATAATGAAAAAATTGCTCCAGGGGAAGCAGCTTGGGAGCAAAGGCAAGTGGTGTTCAATTGCACACTGGGTTGTTCTGTCCTGTAGGTGTTGGATCAGTGACAAGATTATAGGTCTCATCCTAAAAAAATGACTGAATTATGCTTTATCATCTCCCAAACCTCTAGAAGGAAGGATTCCTAAAGATGACAAATTCTTCCAAGAATTGCTTTATGTGAGAAGTAACTATATCTACAAAGTGAAAGCAGGCCCACCCATCGCATTGTGTTTTGGCTTTCTGTCCTCTTGCAGCACTGAGTGTTGTGTTCATGTTTAGGAGGAATGTAAAATTGCAAGTGACAAATATCCAGAGACCATGAAGAAAAACAGAGGTCGTGGCACCACTCTGGATTCTTGTTTCCAGGCAGATGGACAAGAAAACTACAGGTTTATTAACAGGACTTTGCTTTATCTCCAGTTCAGGGGAGCATCATGTTCTTCCTCATCCCAGATAATACCTACACCTTAAATCCTTGCCATGCAGGCTTGGGAAGGTTCCCCTGATAAGAGCAGTTCCGAGAGCTTTCAAAGGGGAGATGTCTGTCTCTTGGAGGGCTCTAATAGATGCTCTGCCTATGTGAGGATAAGCCAGCTCAAACTTTATCCTATTTGCAAAAGTTGTCAGTGGATGGAGAAGTGAGGTTGTGCTGCTTTGGGTGATGAAAAATGCTGAGACCAGCCTGACTCATCAATCCCAAAGTGAAACACTGGGAAGTCGTGAAGAATGATGTTTTCTAGCAGAAACTGGCACTGGTGAGGATGTGGCCCACGAGGTTCCTGACAAAGGAACCAACAAGTGATAGCACTGATCTTATCTAAAGCTGCTGAGTCAAAGGCTGCTGAGATGACACAGCTCACCTAAAAACATCTGACTGACCCTTATAAAAGCCTAGTCCCAGTTTTTAACAGCAGGGACTTCTAACATACTCCTTCTGGGAATGTGAGTGGAGATTCCTCCCTTGATTGGGGACTTCCCTCAAGGTCACTTCTTAAGGCTGAACAAGAGATTCGCTTAATGCCATTGATATGGATGAGTAACTTCAATATCTACATAATAATTATTAAGCTAGATTTGAAATTGTTGATTTAATAAATAGTGCACTATACTAATAGTTATAAATATCAATAATGTGTAGTAAATACTTTGGATTATAGTCTTTTAGTCTAATCGTTATAATAATCAACATTATCATCATCAATTTGAATAACTTATTTTCTTCATGTATTTAGCTTGACATCCTTAATCCTGTGGGACAACGTCATGTAAAAATTTAATTACACCTATGTGACCTTTTAGACATAAATCTTTGTCCGAGTCTGGGATAGAAGTCCCACACTCAGACTTCTTTCTGAGGAGTTCAGAAAGCAGGGTAGTCCTTTCTACAACTCATGACTCAATGAGAGGGTCTCCCTGATAAACCTTTTTCAAAGCTTTCATTCGATCCATGACATCTGGTCTGACACTGCTTTCTTCTCACAATGATTCACTTCAATCTTCTCCTTCCCTTCACTTCGGCTTGACATTTTCATTGCTGCTCCCACGTTTTTACCAATTTCTTTCTATTCTTCACTTCTTTTCTTCAAGCCCCATCTTCTCTTCCTAGCCAATATCTCTGAACTGCACACCTGGACCTGGGACATAATTTTTGCAAAGAAATGAAAGCTGAGAGAATTTTAACATACCATGTGTGGGCAGTGCATTATCTAATATGTCATGTACTGTCTCTGTCTGGGGGATCTCTTCTGTTGACAATTTTTATCAAAGGAAGTGTTTCGCTTGCATGCAAAAAGGACTCATTCTTCTTGGGTTCTTGAGTATAAATGGACACAAATATGATTAATACAAAAATTACCGTTGTTAAAAAAAGTCATCAAGCTGCGTAGGGAAAATGTGAAAATATGAAGAGAAGAAGAAAGGGGAAGGACGTGCATTTTAATTTGAATAAGAGCTGATACATGGGGTACAAAGCAGAAAGACAAAAATAATTAAAAACCTGCAAAACATCACAGTACTTGAGTTTCTTTCTAGCACCTCTGTATTTGCAAAAGAAATCATTGTGGCAAGGCCTATAGATGAGCACCTTATCAAAGAAACAACCTCATCTAGGCAGAAGTTTCACCAATTTCTTGCACTGATGAAGAACATGAAAAACTAGTAACTGCCACACACTTCCAGCTGGCACAGCTTTTATAAGTCAGTCCTAATGCAGAAGCAGCTGTCCTAGAAAGGCAAACCCTTACACCTTCTGGTGAACACCACAGGAGAAATACTATTCTGTTTCCTAAGCCTAAAATATGGACTGTCTCCTCAGGTGCCATCAAGCTTCCTTTGTCTCTGTTTCCCACTACACTCTATTCTGCCATGAAAGGGATTTTGAGATTCCACTGGCTTTCATGAGGTCTGTGTTTCACTAAACCACAATCTTTCTCAATCTATTTTTTTTTATTGGAGAATATTAGTTTTCTGATCTGCTGGCTCTTCATCTTTCCCATGTTTCCCTTTTCATCAATACAGCTCATTTTTAAGGGGATTTTTTTTTCTTATGCAAGGGTTACAGTACAGTACAGTACAGTAAGTTATTCATTAAGGTTTGATATGAACAGGATGATATGCATTTGAAGACTGCTAATGCTGACCATTTTTCTTTAATTCAATAAAAATAGCTTACTTTTAGTAGAAAACTTGTCAAATACAGTCTCACTGGGATTACAGAGTTGTGGTGAGATAGTGGAGATGGCTGGAGTGCTACAATGGATGTATAAAGACTCTTCAGGATGGACAGGCTGAAAAGTCAAGCAAATTGCCCTGTGTGTGAGAGCAGCAAAAGGGCATGGAGCTCTGCCTAGGGATGGATGATGAGCCAACTGAGAGCTTACCATTCAGGGGTGGTGATCAGACAAACATGGCTGGTATGGAGCTGAAAAAAAAATAGATGATGCCTCCTAATGATAACTGGAAGAAGCCTCATATTCATAGACTCTGGTCTGCAGTAGGGACTTGAATCACTCTGGTATCTTCTGAAGGGGAAACACAGCAGGTCATAAACAATCCACTGTCAGGTTAAAAGTTCTATTATCAGCAGCAGCCCAGGCAGAGATCACTCACTAGTGGTGTAACATGGGGCTGATCCTGGCCCAGATATTGTTAATAAAGTTGAAGAAGCTGAAAAGCATCAGGGGGATCTTATCCACGTGTCTAAATATTTGTTTGGGGGAGTAAAGATGATGAAGTCAGAGTCTTCTCACTGGGGTTCAGTAATAGTAAAAAAGCTAATAGGCACAAATTGAAATACAGGAATTTCCACTTAAAATAAGAAAATGCCTTTGTATTCTGAGGGTGGTGGAAATGGAAAATGTTTCCCAGGGAGGTTGTGTAGTCTTCATCCTTGGAGATGCTCAAAGCCTGACAGGATATTGCCCTGGACAATCTGTTGTAGGTGACCCTGTTTTGAGCAGGGAATGGATGAGCTCCAGATGTGCCTTCCAACTTCAGCTGCTATGTGATTTTGTGAAATACATACAGCCCAACCTGCCCAGTGGCTGGATACAAAAAGTTATTCACATATTCTTTGACTGAAGGTCAGTCACTGTATAACTTACCTTCTGAAGATATATTCAAGGAGGGGTGACAGGGGAGTTTTTCCTGTTGCTTCAATAAAACAAACTCTCTGGAGTCACACTTGAAGGTCACCCTCTCCATCCCAGGTAAGACCTGAGAGCTTGTACTATCAACCCGATATGCTCAAATCTTTAGCACACACTACAGTGTTATTTAATTCTTAAACATGAGACTGTTCAAAAGTTTTACTGGAGAGATGGGCAAGAAAAGAGAGACGGTGAGTTAATAGCTGACCCAGTTTAAGGTCAGAGCTCCACCTATGAGACTGGGAAAATATATCTGACAATGGGATATGCTTTTGTGATTACTCTGTTTCTAGTTGGCTGAAAGGAAAACTCTGTAACTCAGGTATATTCAGATGCCTTTGTTCAGACTTGAGCAAGATTTGCCCTCTTGCAGAACAGCAAGAGGATGTTCTGAGTTTACAGTTTTAATTAGGCAAAGGAAATCCACTTGGGGAAACTGAATACTGTTCATTTGGTGTCTCAAAACAGTAACACTTTTTAAGTCAGCACAGAAGATGCCCAGACTAAACTGAAGAGGCAAAAATACACACATACACTATCATGTTTCTCCTTCCATCAGAAATTCTTAGGGAAGAATTTCTTCTGACATTCAGGACCCTTGTTTTGCAAGAATCCCCATAATTTTTTGCACTCTTATGGTACAGTGTAGGAAGAACAGTATCCTCTAGAATTTTTTCTTCTACTCATCCTAATGATTTCCTGATCGGCCCCAGCAGGGATTCAAACTTCTTAACAGCTTATATATAGTAGCAAGAAACCAATAAATATATTTTGATTACTGCAGTGGTGCTCAGCTGTGCCTCTTGATACAGCAACAAAGATGAGGTGCTGTCTGGAAACATTTTGAGATGGTAAAGGAGAGGGATGATTAGGAAGTGAGAACCAAGGTGCTGAGAGTCCTGTGGCCTGTTTGCAGTCAGCAGACTAATGGTAGGTAAAAATTAATTTGAACATCTCAGAGCAGCTGGAAATGGCTTTGTGCGTGACCTTGCCCATGTAGGATCATAACTAGACAGTCTGGAAGTGACGTGCTGGAGGTTGCCCAGAGCCCCAGATCATCTGGGAGTGACTTGAACTGACAAGCTGTGAAATGTGTTGCAGGTCCGTGAGGTCGTGGCAGCATTCACTGACCTGACAGGGAGTAGACCTGGACTCCCCCAGCAGCCAGTCCAGCAAGAGCTGAGAAGGAGACTGAGTCCATTATGAAGGTTATGGTCATTAAATAGAGAGTCTTGGTTCAAATGATGCAGCATTTGATCCCTGGACAGGAAAACTTGGCCAATGTTCAGTAGAAAAAATAAGAGTCAGACTATGGGCCATTTCAGGATAATTATATATTGCAATTAATTAATGGTGAAGGAAAGAGACCAATTACTGGATTGTGACATCCAGCCTCTAAGTATCACAGAATCACAGAATCACTAGGTTGGAAGAGACCTCCAAGATCATCTAGTCCAACCCTTACCCTAGAACCTCAACTAGACTAGACTATATCACCAAGTTATGACCAAGTATGAAGAGGAAGATACAAAAGCACTGCTTTGGTGCTCACTAACACAGCCTTATGCATCACTGGGTCAAATCCATCCCTGGTTTAGAATGTCTGGAGACAACAGAAAGAAATTTATTCTTTCCATTCTTTAGAAGGAAGCTGTGATCTTGAAGTTCAAATACTTACATCAGAGAGAAACTGCAGATCAAAGAGGCAGAACGTGGTGCTTTTCAAGCAGGTGAGTTGATTAAAGCTCTCCACTTTACCACGAGGTTTGTTTCTTGCTCCTAAGAGTTGTACCTGAGCTCTTGTCTTTTACAGCTGGGTTTGTGGAGCAAAGAGGACGCTCAGTGGCTGGTTAGGTTATCACAAGTACGTGTTCCAACAGTTTTCCAAAGGAGCTACTCCTAGATGCTGTTGGCAGAGGCTGTTCACAGAAACCTGCAGTGCCATGTTAGGTACAATACCTACCCTGGATTCCCAGTAAAGGACACGGTCACAGTCATACTAAAGCATTGATCTATTTTTCATGTGTATTTTTGAAAAATGCATTTCTTAGCAGAATTTTTTGTGGTTTTTAGGAGATGGAAAGAAAAAGTCTTAAGAAGGTCTCAATAGAATTTATACTCTTTATATTCTTTGTAGAAAATAGGATTACCTGCTATTTGTATTCACAGCCACAACTTTAAGAAGTGTGATGTTAGAAAGTGCCTCCACTGCATAAATCCCAAACCCTTTGTGAGCAAAGAAGGCACTGGCTTCTCCTACATACAGCTGAGATGGAGACTTACATCAGGGCCCCAGTGATGCAGCAAAGCAAAGGGAATGTTCCTGGGCTGAAGGAAGGATCCATGCAAGCATTTCTCTCGTATGAAAAAGAATTGGGATTCAGGGGAATTAGACTGTATCCAAGTCCCCTCCCACTGGCATGACTGATGCAGCACATTGGTGTGTGATTAGAAAACATCTCACAGCAAAAAGCCACCAGCCGTATGGTATGTACGACATACATTGTATACCTGCTGGTTAACTCTACAGTGCTTCCTTGTCTGCTTCAGCACCTTGTTTCTACGTGGTTTCCTTCCTATACAGGGAGTTATGCACAGGCTCTGGCATTAATTGATGGTGTCACACACTTCCACTCTCCCAGAAGCCCCCAGAGGAAGGATGCAAGCAGCCTAGAAGTTCAATAACCAGTTTGATTTTCTTCACTGATCAGTTTCCCAGATGAGATGAGCTGTGTTGTCAGTCCCATTTCTCAAAAAAAAAAAGTGTCTGTGTTCCAGAATGAAGGTGTCCATGAGTCTCCTTCATTAGCAACACAAACACAGGAAAGGCAGAAATTTGATTCCTTTTCCTCCCTGCAGGCCTCTGGCATTGGGGAATAAGGAATACTAGCAGAAAAACAGAGGCAAACTGCATCACTGTTGCCTATGGCCTTTCTGGATTTAAAAAATAAAATAAAATAAAATAAAATAAAATAAAATAAAATAAAATAAAAAAGGTGCGAGAGCCATCACGGCTGGTCTGGCAACATTTGCTGTCATTAAGCTGATGTATCACTAAGGGGGAAACCGTGGGTGGATAGAAAGAGTACAGTTTCTAAATAGAGTAGTGCACATTCGGATAGTGACTGACACTGGCAAGTGATTGTCAAAGGCCTTTCTGGTGATGATCCTCAGCTGACAGACAGCAAGGGAATTCCCACTGATGGCAAGCAAAGATTTGCACAGAGATCAAGAGCAGAATAAAGTGTTCCTGTAGTGAGTAAACTCTGAAAATATCTTTATGACTTCTAACATACTGCACTTGCTAGAATGGACCATACTCTTTGCAGCACATCATCCTGTGTTATCCTCCTTTGTAGTCTGACTTGGGTTTCCTTGCCTGTTTCCTTTTTTGCCTCTCTTGTAGTCTCCCTGGCTGACCCACCTGGCAACACAGTCAGTAGCAAAGTGTTTATTAATAGTGTCTTCTAGATTTGACATTAGGCTTTACCATTATTAGTCATCTACACGCCTTAAACAGGAAATGTCTGATTAAATTTATACTTCTTTGATGCTCTTTAGCACAGGGACCATGTTTTGGCTCAGTATCTGCAAGGCACAGTGAGTGATAGCAAGTCATATTGGAACTACTCTGATGGAGAAAAATAGTGCAGCTGCTGTCAACAGAGATAATAGAGGGTGGCAGGTACAGACATCATTCAGAGGAGGTGTTTTGGACTGCCTGCAGAAGAAATAGCTAATGCTGCAACAGTGTTTATATTTGGGAAGTTTTGTTGGCAGACATGTTGGTGTGCTTATATATGTATACAAGGTTTTATATACTTGATTGTTCATAATATGCAGAATAACTCTCAAACATATAGGCAGAGTTAACATCTCAAATTGAACAAATCCTGGTGCCAGGCTTAGGTTTTCATTTGTCATATCACTGGATTTTATTGTCTTTACCACTCAATCTTGGATCAAAATAGATATCACATATTCTTCTCATATCTTCAAAACAGACTGGAATTAGGTGATGCTTCTGGACTGTATCCCTTTACATCCCTCTGGCACAGCATCCCTCTGCCTAAAGGCTTTATGCAAAGAATCATCTCCTACATAAGATAATATGGAACAAAATACTGACTTATTTTCTAAAACCCATATTTTTCTTAAACTTCCTAAAAGCACTTCAGGTGTCTGACCCCACTGAAATCAAAGCAAAACTCATTTTCTAAATGCTTCTAAGTATCCGCTGTTGAAACAGCTGCCTAGGACATGACTGGAGGTTTTTCTACAGGGGTAAGAACTGACCAGGCTAATTTAGGATTTGCTTTATTATTTCGCATTGTTTGCCTTTAAGTCACCAATTTCAATCTAGTCTCACTGTGATTGCTTTGTCCTTCAAAACTCACTTCTCCCTGCCAAAATCTTTTGAGCATTATGTTATTCCTTGTTTCCAACTTGCCTAAAATTTCTGAAGTTTAACTGGATGCAGTTCAGTTTGAGAATTACAGCAATACAAGACCATAATCAATGAGCAAGAAAAGGCAACATTTTCCTTTCTCGGTGTGCTGCATGCTTCAGAAATCAAACTAGATGAATCTCAGTCCACAATTACACATCTTCCTTTCATTACACCCGCAAGAAGTCCATTAGGGCTGACACAAAAGACCAGAAACTTTCTGAGAGTCTTTTGAACACAGTTTGTGAACATAAAACTCCTTCAAACTTCAGCTAAAATTTCTAAACATGACTTATGTAGGCTTCATAAGAATTTGGCTTGCATGGTAGCAGAACATTCAAAAAGGCCTTTTTTTCTTACACTTGAACGGACTAAAATAAAAATCCCTAAAGAATCCTGAAATGAAAGTGAAATCACTATATCATTAGCTTTGGACAAAGGGACACAAGCTTATATTTGATAATGCAAATAGGCTCATGAGTCAAGAAATGGGTAAATGTAAGGAGGAACACATCACAGAGAGTAAAGCTTGCAAATAGTAAAGTCAAGAGCTGCTGCTGCTTCACAGCTACTTCCCATGGAATCTGGACTGGAGACACCTGGGTCTGTAGTTCAAAATTATACTGGCTTCTTTAAAAACTGTACTTTACCTACTGCTTTTCGGGCTCTTGGCTTATAGTTCTCTTATGCCTCCTTCATTGTCATTGATTTTTCAGTGTATTTTTCCTATTCATTGTTTCACCTGTTTCTTTCTCCTCACATATGTGCTTTTGCACTGTCATCAAGTCCAATTTTCCTATTTTCTGCTCATATTGTTAACTTTTACAAAGGCTTTAACCAGCAAAGTGTCCGTGCTTTGTGCCTATTGTACATCATCAGCTGTGATTACTAGGATCAACAAGGCCCTAAATGCCTCAGTGTTTTCCAGTTTTCTCTGTATCTCATCAGCACTTGCAATTGCTGGCACTGCATTTCCCAAACTGAGTGCAAATAAGTAGAGCATCCAAACTGAAGCACTTTGTCTTATATTCTTTCTGTATACTGGAAACACATTTCCAAAATAGGACAGTTCTTTTCAGTCTGCATCTTTGGCAAAGTTGACTATTAAAATATCACTGCCTTCACGTGCTGACCTTCTCTCTGTATTGGCTGTTGAGTAATTGGGATGTCTACAGAATCTTCCTTAGCCTGTGGTTTGGGTAATCTCTGTTTCCCACCCAGTGACTGAATACTAACAATGACAATAAACCATGTCACTCCTTGGTTCCATCTTCTTGAACAGATCAGACCTTTTACCTATCTCCCTGGTACTATTTTTGAAGAAGGCTTAGTGCTAGGCAGAAGAAAATTTCAGGCGGTTACATATGGCTGAATTTAGCTGCTGACGTGAAATTACCTTCCACAAACATTTGCACAGCCCTTGGGAAAAATAGTGTCTCGAATTCAAATTTAAATCAGTTTGGTTCTAACACAAGCCTTTAGAAAGAGACAGTAGTTAGATCAAGATGTCCAAAGAAGAACAGTGATTCAGAGAAAGTATTGCTGAACCTTTTAGGAGTCATGGCATACAGGAAAGATGGCTGTGGAAGGGATAAGCAATATTTTCTGCTCAGTAAGTGCAGAACCAATAGTGCTACCTTAGTCTACAGCATGAAATCAATGTGGCAATAGATACTGCTTTTAAAGGCCCGTTAGGAAAACATCTGAGAAAAGTTTGGTATAGCTCTTCTGATCTTGAGGAACTGAAACAGTCTTCGTGTTTCCTCAGTACTTTAATTCCTGTGGCCCTGGGGGTTCCCACAGCAGTGCTGGGAATCAGGTGCCAGGCTCATCCAGTGGTGTGTGGGTGGGTGGGCATAGGAAGGTCTTGACAGCAGAAGCCACATCAGGGATGAAAGGCCACAGTCAGTCTCTATGGCTGTTCATGCCTCATTCCCTAGGAAGTAGCTGCTCCACAAGGGAAGTGGAAGGGGGGCCTCAGAGCAGTCACAGCTTTGCCAAAGCTTATTTTGCTGGCATAGTCGCTCAGAGTCATCAATGGTACTGGTTTAATTGCATTTACATATCGTGCTATTTCCGAACACCATGCACAACAACCCTAATTTTGATCTCAACAAGATGTGATGTCTTTGACTTCACTGAGAGTCTTAGCTGCTGACAATCTAAGTTTTAACTCACAAGTGACACATAGTCCTGGCCTCTGATCATTTCTTGTCAGTACCAATCCCATTTCTTTTGCATTCGAGATCTCTCTCCTGCTCTTTAAACAATCCAAGATGACTCTAGTACGAGGACTCAATGGCTCTCAGAGAATTGTAACCTGACTGACCTGACCTCCATCCATAGACCAAATTCTCCTCATTTAAATGGAAGTGGTTTTCTCTCCTGCTCTGTCCATGGAAGAAACATTCATAACAGACTGCAGAAGAGCAGTGGGACTTGTCTGTACTGCCAGTCAGGGAAGTTCATGGTGGTCTTCAAGAGGAATGGTTAGTGAGAATTAGGGAAGTAGGGCAAAGGATGAAATTCAGATTAACAGGGAGCTTCCATTGCCTTCCTCAAAAAATGAAGCAATTAACTCAAATTGTAGAGAGGGAAGGGGTCAATTGTTGTTAATATCATATCACGAGACACAGCATGGACCATGTAGTGATTTGGCCCTGGCTGGATACCAGATACCCACTAAAGCCGTTTGCTCACTTCCCTCTGCAAACAGGCAGAGGAGAGAAAATCAAACATGAGTTGAGATAAGGACCACAAGGGATCCCTTACTGATCGTCATCATGGGGAAATCAGACTCCAAGTGGAGATATTAATTGAATTTATTAGTAACAGAATCAAAGCTTGAGAATGAGAAGTAAAATAAAACTTAAAGACACTTTCCCTCCATCCACCTCCTTCCAAGTTCCAAGTTCTACCTCCTCCTCCCCAGTGGCACAGGGAGACAGGAATGGGGTTATAGTCAGTTGTTGTTTCTGTTGATGCTCAGGGAGAGGATCCTTCTGTTTCCCATGGGGTCTCTCTCGTAGGAGACAGCCTCTCATGACCTGCTCCAACGTGAGTCTATCCCATGGGCAACAATGCTTCAGACACTGCTGCCACATGCTGCCACTTTTCCACAGGGTCAGTCCTTCAGGCACAGCTGCTCCAGCGTGGGTCCCCCACAGGCCACAAGTCCTACTAGAAGAATCCTGCTCCAGCATGGGCTCCTCTCCNGGAGCGTCTCCTCCCCCTCCTTCTGCACTGACCTTGGTGTCTGCATCGTTGTTCACAAGTTCTCACTCTGCTCTTCTCTGACTTCCATCTTCATCTGCACCTTAACTTTTTTTCCTTCCTTCTTAAATATGTTATCACAGAGATGTTACTGTCACTCCTGATTGTCCTGGCCTTGGTCAGCAGCGGGCTCAGTCTGGAGCCATCTGGCATTGGCTCTGCTGGACATGGGGGGAGCTTCCAGCAGCTTCTCATAGAAGCCTCCCCTAGAGCCCCCACACTGTTACCAAAACCTGGCCACAGAAACACAGTACATACCGTAACTTAATTTAGAGTCAACCTGCAATTTTTATAGTGGAGGGCATTCAGCCATGGTTTAAAGGCCTGTAATGCTGAAGACTTTATTGGATTTATCATGAAGTTGGTTAGTCACCTCCCTAGTTAAACATGTTTCTATTCCTGGCAGTGTGGCTTCAGTTTTCAGTCACTCGGTCTTGGTGTACCTTTGCCCGCTGGATGAGAGGGTGTGTAGTTGCCTGTCGGCTCTTTGAGGAGCTGCTTATGGACTGCAGCAAGTGTTCCAGCAGTGCCTGAGGGCTGCCGTGGAGGCTGGGGGCTGTGACTCCAGCATGTGGTTTTCAGAATCCAAACCTCACTCAAACTGTGCTGCTAGCTCTCACAGAAGCCCTGCTGGCCAGCCTTCTTTTCTCTGAATCACCAGATGCAGCCCTCATAAAGCCCAGTTCATAGACTTCTAACACAGGCATTTCATTCTCTGACTTTGATTGGTGCCCTATTATCATGAATTTGCAAACATGGGAGAAACTACTAGTTATTTAAGAAATGTTCATAAATCTCATCTTCTCAATCATTGTTTTAATGCAAGTCTGATTTTTTTTATTAAGGTTTACTCTCTATTCCTCTTACTGTTTAACTTTGAAATAAGAAATATGCTTAACATCATTTGATAGCTGAACATTAAACATTCTATTCTATTAATAGACTGAAGTGTTCCTGTTGCTGAGGAAGATTAGTACAGCCCTGTTTTCTGAATGAAAAAAAAAATAAAAACATTAGCATAAATGAGAATATTTTGATTGTTTGCTAAAGTTGCCCTTGGTAATGAAATACAAAGTGAAGCTGTAGAAATAATATAATCTTGAAAAATTATAGTAAATTTGAAAAATCTGTGAGGGTAGCTAATCTATATGAGAGAGTAGTTTCTTGGTGTTTTCCCCAGGGCAGTGTTCCTACATATCATGACAAACTCAATAATGCAGAAGATGTTAAGCTAAATAAAGTAAACACTCCTTAATTTCAAGCATAACAGGTATGACACTACCTCTTCTTTTTAGGTCAAATGAATCCAAAACTTCATGCAATAATTCTCTGTAACAGATCAAAACCTAAATTAGCAAATGTAGCAAGTAGCAACGGAGGTGTGTGTAACCTCTAGACCAGCAATAGGACCCAAGGGAATGGCATGAGGCTGAATCAGGGGAGGTTTATGTTGGATATTAGATAAAGGTTTTTCACCCTGAGGGTAGTTGGGCACTAGAACAGGCTCCCCAGAGAAGTGGTCACAGCACCAACCCTGACAGACTTCAAGAAGGATTTGGACAATACTCTCAGGCACATGGTATGATTCTTAGGCTGAGCTGTGCAGAGCCAGGAGTTGAACTACATAGTCCTTGTTGGTCCCTTTCAGCTCAGGACTTTCTATGATTCTAGGGATCTACAATTCTAACCACCAAGAGCACAGTCAATAATAGTTCACTGAAACGTGTTTTGTTTTGCTTTAAAATGAGCAGCAACACACTTGCCTTATATACTTCAATTATATTTCATGAAAATATTTTAAAGATGAAAGAGTATCTTTCCCAACTAACTCCTCCTGAAAAATTACATAGATAAGAAACATTAGCATGCAATCCAATTAAAATTCTTAAATATTCCTAGTGATTTGAAATACTGTCATTTTTTATTTCAGTGGCACTTGGTTGATTCTTAAAACATCTCCCATAAAATTTTTATTTGGAGGATTAAAATGTTCTCCTCATTTTTTATAGCATATCTACTAAGGCTTTAGAAAAATCACACTCTTCTACACTGATCTGGGATTGTCATGACTGAAGTTGATTTTCTCCATGGCCTTAGGTAAATATATTATCTCTATTCTATGTCAAATTGAATTTCACAAACACATACCCAAAGTCACAAGTGCTTCAAGATTAGCTTTCTTTAAATAAACCTTGGAAGAAAAGTATTTGAGCACTAAAGGGCACAAACTGTGTGAAATCTGAGAGATGTCCAGGAATGTGCTGTCATGATGTGTTAAGTCAGTACCTGTTTAGCTTTAAGTCTCTTTTCTTCTCTCTGAATGCCAAAATACTAATTATATTGCTAGTGTATAAGAGCTAGATATAGTAAGATAAACACTGAAATTTCTAATACAGCATGCACTGAGCACATGATTGGTTTCCTATTTGCCCTAAGTAATGCAGGCCAAGGGTTGCACAGTAGCTGCAACATACTGAACTTGTTTTCTAGAATTCTTCCTGCTAGGCCGGGCTGCATCAAAATTGCAAGGGGATTCAGTTCAGTTGATGATGTCAGTACTTTCTTGTTAATTTTTCTTTACAAGACACCAGGCCATTTGCTTGGTTGCCATGTTCGCCCTTGCCATCACAGAAATTTTGTGCTGTGGAATAATATTTATATGAGGAAGAAAAAAGCCATTTCAGCTACTCAGATGCACAAAAGCCATTCATGTGGCTGAATATAGACATCTCCAAAGATCCTGTATGCTGGACCAAGTTTCTTAGGTTTTGTCTACCTCCCTGCTGTCTGACACCAAAGGCAGCTGCTTGTTCCTGCAGGAACAAATTCTGTAAAACAGACGATCTGCACCAATAGTCCCATGGGGGATGGCCATGGCTGATGTTTGTTCCTCAGTGGAGTCTGGGGACTCTGTGGGAGCATGTTAGTTGGTCCCAGGCAGAAAGTGCACCATGAACAATTTCCAGAAATTGTGTGGAGAATCAACACATTAACTTAATAGCACAGGTATAGCCTGTGTCTTCCTCCAGATATACTCGAGAAATAGGCACTTTGTCATAAGCAAAAAAAAGTAGATTATTAACATCTTTAACCTGCGTATTTTTTTCTCTATGGCTTTAAAAGTGTGAAGAGTCACTAGGAGAGAGATAGACATCCACATGATAGGAATATAAAGGTAGCTGGGATGAATCTTCCCTAAGTGTCTGACAGCTACACTTGCAACATAATGTCCCACATTAAAGTCACAGTGTCACAGTATCAGCAAGGTTGGAAGAGACCTTAGAGATCATCGAGTCCAACCCATAATCTAACAGCAACCCATCATTTAAATCATGGCACCAAGTGCCCCCTCCAGCCTACTCTTGAACACCTCCAGGGTCAGTGACTCCACCACCTCCCTGGGCAGCCCATTCCAATGGTGGATCACCCTTTGTGTGAAGAATTTCTTCCTAATGTCAAGCCTAAACCTCCCCTGATGGAGCCTGTGACTGTGCCCTCTTGTTCTGTCGCCAGTTGCCCAAGAGAAGAGACCGAACCCCACCTGACTACAACCTCCTTTCAGGTAGTTATAGGCAATACGGTCACCTCTTAAGTCAGTGGCACTTAGTAGTTGTTTTACACACAAACTTCAAATGTCCTTCTTACACATCATTGATTTCTGAAATCAAGTGCTTTCAATCCTGGTTTCACTGAAGCTGAGGGCAAACTCATGTTTTCCTCATTGGAGCTTGGATTTCCTTGTTCAAGTTTCCAAATGAGAGATGCTTGTTTTAATTGGATTACTTGCCAGTGTCTCTGCTGATAGGCAGCAGAGATTGACAAAAACATTTATAACTCTGATATTCTGGACAGCTCTGCTACTCCAGCATCTGAAGACTTGGCAGTTCTTAGAAGAAAGTCCATACTGAATTAGGAAACGTTCCTTTCTGCTCTATATTAACAGCTTGCAAGCAGCAGGAGACCAAGAAGTTTTGCTCTATGAATTATTTTTTTCAAAATGCAGAGAATTAGTTCTTTTCTTGTTCTCTATTTTTATTGCAACACTTTTGCCAAGACTCCATATGCCAAGATGTAATTAGCTTTCAGAGAAGACATTTGGAGATCTGGCACAGACCATGGATAGTTTAACATCTTCTTTTCTCTTTCTTCTGAATATTAAGCAGAAGCATATAATTGTCTGTGACTTCTTTCAAGGCGTCTCTGGAGTTTAAATAATTTTTCAGAATTAAATAAATTAAAAATAAAAATAAGATTAACGCAAATGTTATTCAAAGGAGATATTTTAGGCACATACAAAGTCAGGAATTCCTACAGTTATGATGGTCCATTTCAGTGCAAATGCAGCCCTATCTTTTAATTATACATATATTCATTCTTTCTATATAAAGATGAGAAAGACTGAATAAAGACTGCCAGCTGTGTGCACTAGAGAAGAGCTGATTTTCTCAGGGTAACCATGTCTTTTGGTATCCCTTGCCTCTGGAGTGCTTAATGTCCCATTTATCTCTCTCTGTATTTTGTGGCTTTTTATTTGTTCAGCAATTTGGTGCTAACCAGACATCTGGAGCTAGAACAATATTTGCAATGAGCTGGAGTATTTGCAAATTTTCACTGACATCACTGCTTTTTACATCACTCAAAAACTGTGCCTGTTCTCCATGGTACCAGCCATAACTACACTGCTCCTCAGCTCCTTCAGGCTGATTCTTGAAGTTTTAGTTCCCACCATCTTCTGAACCTGATTCAAAGGATACTAAGCCTCACAGTCATGGTGATATTCTGCTTCACATTGCATGTGGACAGGAGTGAAGTAAATCAGTCTGACTTCTAGAAAGTCTGAGGGTAAATTGATGTCCAACTGCACCCACAGATCCACAGATGGAAGCTTCAGTAAGGTATGTTACCATTGATGTGCTGACTAAGGATCTTATCACATGTCCTGTTTGCAAAGGGCCCCTATGACTCTATATCAGCTCTATGGACAGCTTTTGCAAGAGCATATATGTCTTTTTGGTGAGTTTTCCACATCATATCTTCACCTCTCAGTTTCCTGGGTCATATTCAGCTACATTTTCAAAGGTGACTGGCATTTTGAAAGGCCTTTTTCCAATGCTCCCAGCCTGGCTTTTCTGTATATTCCTCCCCTGGCTCCTGTGCAAAAGCAACTGCCAAAGAGACTTGCAGTAGCTGCTCTTGATGGCACTGAACTCCCTTTACAGTTTCCCAGCAGAAAAAAAAAAAAAANNNNTAACTCTCCCCAAAAAAAAAAAAAAAAAAAAAAAAAAAAAAGACTGGAAGATACTTTACTTCTGTAAGACTGTGAGGAGTTGGTCCCTTCCAACTCAGGATATTCTATGATTTTATGATGCTTGTCAGTTTGGCAATGCAGAGATCAGACATTGTTAGAAGATACTGAGGCTTGGGGACACATGGTGAAGTGACCTTATGTAGATCGTGTGTAGACATGAGACTGCTCTGTGCATGGCCACTCTTCAGAAGAGCTCTTAGGATGTGCTGCAGCCTGTGCAAACAGCTGATTGTTTAGTTCCATGTAAGTAAAATCTGGCTGAGGTAGGAAAAGACACTCAAAACCCATAGAATGGCTTGGATTAGGAGTGATATTAAAGATCACCTAGTTCCAACCCCCCTGGCATGGGCTGGGATGCCACCCATTGGATCAGGTTGCTCAGAGCCCCATCCAGTTTGGCCCTGAACACTGCCAGGGACGGAGCATCCACAACTGCTCTGGACAGCCAGCTCCGGAGCCCAATTAACTAGGTCCTCAATTAAAATGGAGTGTTTGCACATGTCAAATTGAAAGGATTTTAGGATTTTAAACTAACAAGGATGACTTGGGCTGAATTCATGAAAGACATAACCAAATTCAAATTCTTTCATAAAATACTTAACTGAATGTTCTGCAGCTTGACTGCACCTTGGCAATGCACCCAGAGGGGGAAAAAAAAAAAAAAAGTGAGATCTCAGTTTGCTCAGCAACTAAATATGCAGAGCTATCAAACAAAAGGATGTCAGTGTTCACTGAGCTGGTAACAGAGACTAATCCATTGCAAGCCTGGAATAAATGTATCTTGGGTCTTACATAATCCAGACAACTTAGTTTCAAAGGGATGTATTTTCATATGTCAGACAGTCAAGCTCTGGTTAATAAGTCATTTAACACAAATGACATGGTTTTGACAAATTAAAAATTACAAACAAGCAGAATGTGATGCCTCCCCTACCCTCTGGCTCCCTCCAAAGACGCCTTCAAATCTTGTGCTAATTAGATACAATTGTTTGCACAAACAATTGACGTGTCATGCATTTAATAAGCAAAGTTTTGTTTTCTATGAGCTAATTTTATGAAAATGTCATGCAGATCTTCTTATCAATGGGAAGGGTTACCAAGCATGGCTGGGTACCACATGCTGTGGATCACTTGCCTTCAGCCTTCTGGCGTCACTCACCAGCTGACTCCTACTGCCTGGAGAGCTCAGGATGAGGCACCCATTGTCAGCCTCCATCCACCACTACCAGCCAAAAGTCATCAAACAAGTGCTCGAGATGCTGCAGACTTTCTTTGCCTCTCCAATATGAGCACTGCGAATGCAAAGGCTGGCTATCATCGCTGGAGTGTGAGGCTATGGATATTGCACTGGAAAGCTTGTGGGAAGCCATGGATGTTTGATGTAGACTGTATCCTACTTACAAAACCAAGGGTAGGCCAGACGAAGGTTGCTAGCACACACAACTCTCCACAAGTCCCCTTCTCCTTCTTGCCTTTCTGTGAATCCTCATCCTCTGCATGTCTAAGGAGCATGGAAAACGTGTATTTGCCAGACTGCCATAGTATGGGTACTACAGTGTTCTCTATCACCACTGCAGGTGGGAATTTTGTTGCTTACAACCCACATGTTCCCTCTCTGAAACAGGAAGCAGAGGCAGCGAGGACCATGACCAGGTAACTCCAACCTTGTGAAGAAAGAAAGTCCTTGATGAGAAAGAGGCAGGTATAAGTGATCCTAGGAAGCTTCAGGGTATATGTCAAGTTAAAATGAAATAAAGTAAAATAAAAAATTATATTAAAATAAAATAATAAAATGTAGGCTGAGGGGCAACCTCATGGCTCTCTACAGATTCTTGAGGAGGGCAAGGGGAGAGGGAAGTGCTGAGCTCTTCTCCATGGGATGCATGGACAGGTTGCATAGGAAGAGTTCAAAATTGTGTCGAGAGATTCAGAATGGACATTGGGAAGCATTTCTTTACTGAGAGGGTGGACAAACACTGGAACATTCTGCCTAGAGAGGTGTGTATGCACCAAGCCTGCCAGTGTTTAAGAGGCATTTGGACAATGCCTTTAACAACATGCCTTAAATATTAGCTTTTTTGCAATTCCTGTGTTCAGACTACAACTCCTTCTCCGGACTGATATTCTCAGATTCACTGATCTATTGGCCATTTAAAATGTAGTATTTGGACACTCAAGTCATGCTTAACTCCAAAATTCTTTACAATGGAATGCACAATGAGTTTCTTGACTAAGTACTAAACAACTCTTTAATTTTTTATGGTCTGCCATATTTCTATATCACACTATCAGAATAATCAAGGTTAAACTGCCATGGTCTGAATCCCCTGACAGGGTGCAGTAATAAATTTAGTGAGACACTGTAATTGTAATTGCTTCACCCTGAAATGACAATGAATAAGTTGAAAAGCTTCTCACTAACCTCTCACCATTTCCCAGAAAGATACATCATATGCAGATACTAATTTTTTTATTGTCATGTGAAGGCATGCAAATTATGTGAGAAGTGGATCTACTAAGGAATATTGATTGACGTGCAAATGGTAAGTTCTTTCGAGTCTAAAGGGGACAGGAACATTCAGCTCTTTCCAACCCTAGTGTAGAATAAGAGTTCACTATCTTTTAGAAAAAAAAAAATCAAAAAGGAATTTGGAAATACATTTCTAAAGGTAGAAGTCAAAATTTGCACTGCTAGCTGTTGGAGAACTTCTCTGCTGGAATGACCTTCCAATTGAAAATGACATCTTTGAAAAGCATTGTACAGTTAGATTGCTGTGGAAGTGAAGAGGCCCCTGCAATTTACTGTCAGGCACTGACATGGACAAAAGTGCTTGAAGCGTTTTTGCATTTAGTGCCTTTGGCATTTCTGCTTCTTCCATAACTCCATTTCAGAAGAGGGCAGGAGACTCCTCTGGTCTCTGCAAGTGGTGGTGTCTTTCTTTCAGCCTGGTGTCTTTCTGCCTTCACGGGGCAAAAAAATTATTGTGCATTTAGCTCATTTTGATAAAAGCTGGATTGGAAGTAAGAAGTGTCCATTTTGTGGTTTTTGAAGGATGTGTGTTTTTGAAATTCTGACTTTTGTCTTTTGTGACCAGTCTGTCTTCAGCATAATCAGAAATGCTCTGTATTCTGTTTTCTGTATGTATATTTCCACATAGCCAAATCGAGTTTTTAGCCAGGAACTGGTGTGTTGAAGTTTAAACTTCTCCAGGATAATGACTAAAGGTAGGGGCTGATAACTTACTGGAAAAGTGAAAAATCACTGCCCTATAAAGGCATCTCAGATTAGATACTAAATATGGAAAAAACTAAAATGACCAGTCACTTGAAAGCTTTACTGTCAGTATTTTAACTCAAATAGAAATACTTTTAGTGAATATATGGAAAAGGGTCTTCTACTTGATATAAAGCATTCAGTTTTTCAGAAAGCTTTTGACAAGGTCGAAAGATTATAAAGGGAACTAAATTCTCACAGCATAAGAAGGAAAGTCACCTCAAGGGTTAAGAATTTCTTTAAGACAGGAATAGTCAGTGTTCACAATGGAGGATTATCTGTGGATCCCCAGAGAGATCTGGGCTCTGAGTTGAGCTGCTCAACATCTTCTCAAATGCTCCAGAAAAAGAGATATGCAATGATATTGTTTGCTAAAATAAATTTTGATAGAATGGCTTGCAGGAATTGTATCTCAAACTGCCTGAGAAGAGCACAAAAATGTCTGAAAATCCCAAGGATCTAAGGAAATGAAGGAAACAGTAGTTTAATGTGTCTAAATACAAAGGGGAAAATAACTCTGCCTAACCCAGCTTCATCTGTCAGTACATAGTGGCAAGTTCTTGTCTAACTATTGATACTCAGGAAATAAAATCTGAGCTCCCTGTAGGCAATATTAGAAATATGTAGTCTCATCATTTGACAGTATTCAAAAGATAAGAGACCATTACAAATCTGTAGGAAAATGAGAGATAATGTAGTGTGTGAAAACACAGAGAAAACAAACGCTTAGATTTTGTCCTGGTCATTCCTGAATGTAGTAGAAGAGGTTCTGAGAAAAACAACAGGATAAATCAAAGGAACTAGGAATCCCCAAGGAAATGTTGACAGGCTTAAAATAAACTAACATAAATATTTACAGGATGCATAATTAAAGCATGAAGCTTGTAGCCACAAGATACAGAATGAAGGTTTATAAGCATAGTTAGTGCGAAACCATGACGACCCAGATTCACAGAGGAGTGTTCCATCAAAGATAATTGCATGTTGGCTCCTAGGTCAGGATTTCCTACAACTGCTGGCTGTCTGAGATTGCATCAGGGAAGGATGACTCTTTTAAACAGAACAGGGTCAAGTCTTCCCAGCAGGGTATGCAAAATTGAATTTTGCCTTCCTCGGAATGAGGGGGAAGGGGCTGGGCTGTGTCGGAGTGTGCCACAGAACCATAGTCTCAATCATACCATAGGATTATCAGGTGTAAGGGGCAGCCACACACAGCCCTCCAGAGTGATGGGTACATTGCTGTTCACTATATTTGCTGGCCTATGAAATACCCTGCTTGAATTCAGCCACATCTTGGGCTAAATGGACCCCTGGTTTGATTTCATCTGGTTTTCTTTATACTTACAGCTGTGGGCGATGGCATAAGAAATTTATCGGTGTACTTGTGCCTCCTACTCTCAAATAATGGGCTTCTGAATGATATCCTCAAATGGTGGGATTGAGTGACTGAGGTATGTCACTTTATCTCAAGTTCTTCATGTGCTCATCCATAAGACGAGGATATATTTTCCCAGTTTTGACTCTTAGATCATCAATAATTTCAGCATCTATTAAGCTCGGCTATGTTTGGAAGCTTTCAGGCCTCCTCAGGAAGTGAGTAGGGATTAGATAAACCAGTAGAGCTCAGCCCTTTCTGGGAAACTGCAGGGGCAGAAACGGATGGGGCCTTAGAAGATCTGAGTGCTGGGATTTCTTACTGCAAAGGAATTTTTCCTTAAGTGACTCATCCTGACAATAAACCATGCTAGATGCAGAATTTAAGTTTGTTTGCACATCAAGCTGTTTAACCAAATTCCTTCGGCACGAGCAATTGGCAAGTTCCTATGAACATAAACCAATCAGCATGAAAGATCCAAACCAGCTCCACATTCACAAGGAGCAGTAGCCTGTAAATGGACTGGTGGAGTCTGGTTTTGTTCAGGACTGGATGGTACTTTTGAAGCGGGTCTCCTGCTTGTCTTCATTTGCTGTTCCCTTGTTTGCAATGTCAGGCAATAGATTCCTTAAACCACCTGAAAAGACCAATTGTCATGTCTCAGTATGAGCAAGGAAGTACAGAAGCAGTGAGAGCATTTTGCAGTACAAGCAGTGGGGACAACATTCATAGAGGTGTTCACTCCTTGGACATACTGAACAAAATTTTGGATCCTCTTTCCCAAACTCAGAAAAGTTCCAGGTCAAAGAATACCACATTAATTTTTTACAATCAAAGAGAGAAACCTGGAACCCCGGTCAGTCAGACCAAACTGCATTTTTTCCTGATTGAAGGGTCCAGTGACAAATTCTCTCAAGAGGTTATCAGGTGCTGAAACTAATTTTGTAGCTCATACAACAGGCTGACTTCTCTAACTACGTGTAGCAATTTGTTTAAATCCTGTGATTCAGCTAATATCTACTAATAAAATCTCTTCTAATTCCTTTCATCTTCTACACTGAATGCTATACTAATGCAATGGTAAAGTAGAAAGAGCTTCTTTGCCTATAAAGAGAACATGAACTAGACTTGAGATTTTCAGTGATATCAGGATTGAGTTGACCCATGGAAATTCATTTGTCTGAATAACTGCAACTTCCATGCCACACATTTCTCTACTACTTATGAACAAATATTAAACTAAGTAATCCCTTTGACACAGGCTTTAAAAAGCTTTCTTCAGTCATTAAACCCTTTCAATGCCTCATTAATTCTAGCAGTATAATCTAGTTTTGATTAACCAGGTTGTTAAGCATCCAGTGTCAAATACTGATAAAGAACGAGAATTTGCTTTATAGATCACAGGCATGTAATTATGTGTCTCATCACAGCTGATAAAGTGTGAGAAATTACCTCATTCCTACAGAAATCCCCCCAGCACAGTTAACACTAAGTATCTGATGACATGTTCACGTTTATAAGTACACATTGACATGTTGCAGGAGCCTTTGACACTTCACCACCACTATGAGAATGTTCAGACTGAAGTCAAGATTTGTGGGAAGGAAACTGAAAAAGTTTAATTGATTGATCTAAGATACTGAAGACCTGTATGGGAGGTGCACTTGGAAAAGTCTTGAGAATGTGTGACAATGACTTAGTTTCATAGATGAATTCCCAGATTGAGCTAAATTGTAAGCATAAATTTAAACAGACATACATTTTTTATTTAGAACATTGAAAAATAATTTTAGTGAGATGAATATAGTTTTTACTACAGACATAAGGAAGGGTGACACTATAAAGCATGTAAGTAGCTGAAGCTGTAATTAGATACTGAGCATAAGCACACGTAAGGAAATTCTGAAAATGATGCAGGATATCTTTAAATGTTCAGAAGTACAGTATAAAGTCTCAAGTTCTTGGAAATTAAAATAAAATTAGTGAAAAAAGGGTCTTGATTACCTTAGAAGATTTCCACTGCAGAATGGAGTTTGGTGCAGGAAAACTAGACAGCTTGGATTTCTTCCATAGCTGATGTCATGCTTCACATCAGCTATACTTCATAGATGACTGAAAAATCTCCATGGATATTTTCCCTTTGAAAATTTTATACTGCTGATGCATTTTCATTTAAATATGGAAGCATATTGGAACTTTATTATCAATCTCAGTTAAATCCTTAATTAAAAAGTCAGATGGCGGCCTGCCTTGTTGCAAAACCAGAGGAGCCAACACTAATTTATGTACACTGTCAAACGGGCATAATTATGCAGCTGGTAGACTTGCAGACTTGTTAGCACTGAGAGCACAACAACAAGGGTCAAAGCATAGCCAGAGTTCACATCTTTCTAGCCAAATGTTCACCAGTCAACTCTTCTATACACATATTTCCTGTTCAGTTTCAGAGGAGAAAGATGCTTAGAGTATAGAGCTGTGGAGCTTTTAGTGCTTCTGTCCATATGATACATGCTATAACTTCTGAGATTTTTTTCCCCAGACACTCAGACTGTACTAGAAAGTTTTATTTCCAGGAACAGCAGTGAAACTCCCAGTGAGGATTTGGTTATTATGATTTTCATACGCTTTATGGTAGAAAAGCTTTTGTCAAATACGGCTCTTTATAGATTGAGACACCTCCATACAGTGCCCTATATGGAAAAATTGCCACTTGGTGCAGATCTGAAATCATCCAAGGGCAAACTATTATGCTGACACCTAGAAAAAGTACAGGGCTAGTTCTGTACTATACCATCTCCTTAGGGGGGATGGGCTTTTGACTCTCAGTTCCCAGACAATTCCCACCACATAATGATTTCCCTATGGAGGAGCTGTAGTTTCTTTAAAACGATGTGTGGCTTTCTTTTAAGCTTTGTGTCAGAGTCTCTTCTGTGGAAGGGGATTGTTGTTAGGCAAGGTTGTTAGGAAGCGCTTGTAAGGTAGAGGAGACTATGCCCAGACTGTCTAACTTGCTTTAAAGGAAATAAGGAACAAAGTAAGAACCCCAGTGGTTGGGTTAGTGAGGGACATTATTCCCCTTGCTTCCCTGTTCCTTCTAATATCTGTAAATTTTATAATTAGCTCAGCTAATCTATGGTGATTCTGAAACTGATACAGTCAAGAGTCTTGAGGCCTGAAGCACTTTGTGGCTCTCATAGGGTTTTGATTGTGGCAGGCTTGGTGCAGGAACAATTTGTACAGAACCTGCCTCAGAGAGACCCCAGCTGATTATTATAGTTCCAGTGCACAAGTGTGCAACCAACTGCAGCACTTCTGCCACTAATAATCTATTTGATAATTTCTGCTTTTTAAAAATACATGAATTGTCACTCTCAGAGTAAGCTGTTTTCTAAATTATGTCATACTTTTTGTCCTTGTTAATTTATATGCTATTTTATCATATTTCAGCTTCATTGAATTTTTAATCTGCTTGGGTTTATCAGAGGTGGAAGGAGACAGCTGGATTCTGTCAGTATTGCTCAAATGCTGCAAATGAGAACAATAAGCTTCAGAATGCTACAGATGACTGTAACAGAAGAAATACATTTGTTCACAAATAATTTACAATTAAACAATGAAGAGGTGGTGCTCTGTGACAAGAACAGAGACAACGGGCACAGACTCAAACACAGGAGGTTCCCTCTGAACATTATGAAACACTTTTTTACTGTGAGCATGACTGAGCAACTGCATAGGTCACCCAGAGAGGTTGTGAATTCTCCATTCCTGGAGACATTCCAAAGCCATCTGATCATGGTCCTGCACAACTAGCTCTAGGTGTGAGCAGGAATGTTGGACTAGATGACCTCCACAGGCCCTTTCCTACCTTGAATATTCTGTGATGGTGTGATTTTGTTTGGGTGAAGCTCCAGTTACCCAATCTAGCACTGACAATGAGCACCTGGTCTTCAGCAACTGTTCAGAAAAAGACAAATGCTCAGGCCACCCCGTGGCTTTCTTTCACTATTCATTATCCAGCAGGAAATGTTATCTGCTACTCACCAGCTTCGCATTATGGCAATTATCAGTTGAAACATGCAGTGGCAAAACACATTTTGCATGTCCAATACTGTTACTGATACTGAGTATATTGAGAAATTCATTTAAGACTGTAAAACAAAACGTAGTTTTGAACAAAGCTTTGCTATTTTATTTCATGTTCTCTACAATACAGCTGTAATTGGAAGTGCAGGATAGCTTTACCCTGTCACAGTGTAACAGATTCCCTTCTGCTTTTGCTTTTGTTGGTTCAAGATGAATGAATTTAGTGCTGGAGGGAACCAGACACCTTCTGTTTTGTGCATCAACAACAAAATCCTCTTGTTCTGACTGCAAATCCAAAACTTATATCCCAGTTTTAGAACAAGAGTAAGATTTTGTGGCAAATCCAAGGGCATTCCTGAACCATTACACATCTTTCCACTCGGTACTGCTAGAACTTGTCATTACCCTCATCCATCTCCTGTCTCCTGGATGATGAATAGATCCATCCACTGTATACTGCTAAAATTCATTCAGTCATCTAGTTAGAGGTGAAATATCACAAGACACACTCTGTGCTTTCTGAAATTTTAATCTACTTAACCCAATTACATAGTAAGAGATAATGCTGTACATACAACTGCTGAGTCTGCAGTGGCAGAATGACGCAAGTGGTAAATCAAAAAGCATCGTGCTGTAGATGTACAATGCCTTTGATCAGCTGCCACGTCCTTAAATGGGGGAAACAAAGTTTCCTTCTTTGCTTTTCCTTTTTCTGGTGGGGGCTGTGACTATCTTTAATTCTTTTTGTGTCCTTTGCATTTTCACTACACAGCAGATGTTTTATCTACGATGGCTGCATGTCCTTTGTCCTCTTTCTTTTATCTTCTTTTCTCAAAGTTGCATTACCTTAGTGATCAGTAATCGAAACTTTGTGAGGTGTGGCTTCATGTCATCATGTGCTTGTGAAGTTGTTTCTATGTGATCCACATCTGCTCATGTTCTCCATGGCCCATACACATGATGAGAATTTTATTGAATCACACTCTCAGAATACACTCCATTTTCAGATTGGATCACAAGATTATGTTACCATGTGAAACAACTCTTCAGTAGTTCCAAGTACATTTTGGTACCTGCTATTAATTTTCCTATGAGATGTAATTGTAACTCAATACAGCTTTATTTCCTCCCCCCAAACAAATCAATATCTCTGAAACTAGAAATTAGATGAAAAAAGAGAACTAAGTTGGAATGGGGAAAGATCAAGTTGTATTATCCTTTGATCATTTTTTATAGCTCTCCACTTCTGAAAATCTAAAATGATTGCACATAACCAGGTTGAATGGATGCCAGTTTTCCAAAACCTTCCTGAAACTCCTGACAGGCTCATCCAAATTCACTGAAGGTCTGAAAGGTGGATTATCCCTACAAGATTTTCAGAAATCAGCAATGAAGAAGGCCTGCAATGGGTTCACCTACTAGAGACATCAGGAAATCTCCACAGCAATCAATGGAACTACAAGAACAAGTTTTTGGATCTGCTGACAAAATCCTCTGATTTTTACCTTCAAAAAGGTGGTGGAGCCTTTCCTCTTCACCTATCCCAAGGTCAGCAAAATCCATACTTCCAGACACAAAACAAAAGGAAGTAGACATGAAAGGAACAAAAACATGAATTGCCCATGTGACTGGTAAAAATTACATGGTCTGTTGCCTGTTTTCCTACCAGGGCTGCACAGTTACATAAACAGTATCAAATCTTAGAACCCCCAGGCCCTCCCTGGGCAGCAGGAGGGTCTCTGCTCCTGTGGTGTCTACTAGAGATCCCTGCCCTCCTCTTCCTCCACCTTCACTCAGGGTCCCTCTGCTGCTTCTCCCTCCTTGGCTCCACCTCAGCACTATTTGCAATAGTGACATATTGTAAAGGCAGTTGATGTTTTTATATACCATTAACCAGACTATAGCTGATTAAATAGATTTCAGGCTTGAGAGGTTTGTATCATGGAAGAATTTATTCTGGAATTGCAGAAATCAAGTCAGTGCACAATAAAAATTCAGTGATGGGACAGTACATCAGATGATGCCCAAATTCAACTTTGTGATATATAAACTTTCTTTTCAGCTCTCAGTATATGCAGCATTAGTATGAAATTTCTTTTTTTTTTTATCCAATATCCATTTCAAATGGCAACCAAAGAAAATGCATCGGTTCAACCCATCAGCCTAAGTTGATGGATATATTCTGCTTTTTTCAGTGCACTTTAAGACAGACTATCTTTATGTTACATGAAGCATCTGTGAAGAATCATAATGCACTTTAGAGTGGCTAGAAAACTCCAGAATTTAATAGCAATATTTTCATTCAAACTGCTGAGTTTTTTTGCATTATTTTGTTCACAATTAAGGATAAAATACTTTTAAAGAATGTGTCATGAACTTGACTAGATGCTGAGGGTATTATGGGCACTATTTGAATCTAGGCTGCTATTTAAACGATATATTTTTGGTTGAGTTTGAGTAGTTCAGTTATAATTGCAACTTATTAATTTTCTATCTTAAGGATCAAAACAAGTTCTAACCAGAAAATATTGTTTGATTCTTCCTCACTTAAATTTACTGCTCTATCCCATTTGGCTGGAAGCAAATGCTGATTTGAATCTGAAGCATTTTCTTTCTGCAGAACCAAATGAACTTTTCCTTTACAAAGAAACAATTTCAAATTATTTTACAAAGTAATGTAGGTAATTTTTTACCTGATGTTTCTCTTCATTCTCTCCCAAAACCTTGAAGGAGTGGCACTGTTAGACCATTTCCAGAATCCAGGAGCTATGCATTATGCTGGAAAAATTAACTGATGTACAGTAGATTACAGCAATGTTACTCACTCTTATAATATCTTTTTTCTTTCACTGTAGTCCTTCATGACAATGAAAGCACTGAAGGAATACAAAGAGATCTTTCTTACCCTTAGTTCAGTAAGGATAATCATAAATCTTGTTACAAGTGCTTTCTTCCTTCCTTTTTTTTTTCTACAGTAATATGTCATCTTTCAACTCAGACAGTAAATTCTTTGAAGAAATGACAATGTCTGATATGACTCCCATTCTGATTTCAGACTAAGTAAACATCTAGAAAAACGAATTTATATAGCAATATAGTAACAGAAAATTCAGCAGAAAACACAAGCATAAAAAGTTATTGATAAGAAATGTGATGATATTTCCAGCTCCAGCTCTACTATATTTACTTTACACGTAGGGTTAGGAAAACAACTCAAGCATACACACTACATATATAGAGAGAGGGACTGTTTAAGGACATATATTACAGAGGGACTGTTAAGAATGTTTCAAATTAAGGGAGGAACATCATCATTATTTTCAAAATCAACACAGCACTTCTTAACCTCTGTAATCTTCTCTAGTTGCAGCTTTATAGGTCCCTGTCCGGTTCGTTCCTTTTCTTGGATTATCTTTGTCACATCAGGGAATGAATATTTACTAGGATCCACTTCTAACTTCTCAACTTGTCCACTCCTGAAACGAGAGGGAAACAAATGGAAAAAACTTAATTTCAATATCAGAGAACTATTTGAATTCCTTCTATGATTCTATTTTGAGTACAGATAAACATGTTGACTTGAGTGTGAGGGTTGTTACTAAGTCAAATTAAACCAAGGTTAAGAGCTCTTGTAACTTGAAAATTGATTGCTATAAAAAACCTTAGTATAAACCCAGAAAAGTACTACAAAATCTCTCTGATTTTGTAGAAAAGAACCCTTAGTCTACAAACATTAAAAGTTAATATTTGATATCTGTAATTCATTTCATATCAGAACACGGTAACTGCTGGTATCACTCTACAAATGGTTGGCTTTTGATGTGAGACTCATTTTTTTAAATCTAATCGCTTATTAGTGCTTTTTTCTTTCTGTTAATTTTTAACACAGTTCCTTCACACTGGTTGTCTGTGAATTTTTATGTGACAGATTCATCTATGGAAAGCAGAAATACTTTTATTTAGAAAGAAATATAATGCTATTAACTTTTTTGATGTGATAATCTAATTTTTATGTTTTGGCAATGTCAGTCCTCAGAGTGTTCGTATTATGAAAAACAAAATCATAAGAAAGGTCAGTTTTGACAAAATTTTCAGATCCTATTGCTATTCAGGATATTCCTTCAGATCACACTTAAAAATGTCTACGGGCCGCTCATTAAGGCAACCTATCCACATCACATGATGAACAATGATTTGAAATATACTGTCCGTATTGCAGCATTTAATTTCTTTGTTCTTTTTTAATAGAGGAGCTAGCTAGCCTGCTTTCATGCAGTTCCTAACTGTTTATACAAAAAATGGCAAGATGGAAGTGTAACAGTACAATGATGTTTTATTTCTTCAAATTAAAACGTTACTCGTAAATCTTCCTATTCCATTTTATACTGAGGGGTACTTTGGGTCAAAACTCCAAGCTCAGCTTTACAAATTACAGTGCCTCACTCCTCACAGATGTGAGAAAACTACATGTTTACCCAGGAGATCAGAACTAGAACAAACAAAAAAGAGGCAAAGTCGCTGTACAAGAAAATGCATTTATAGGATGACATCACAGGTAACAAAAATATGTAAATAAAGTACATGAAAAGATCTTTAACTGAAAATATGCCATCTTTGGTTGTTAAAACAGGGAGAGTTCTGCCAAGTAGCTTCCAAATTCTGCCAGTGCTCCTCCATCAAGGCTCTGTGAGATCTGAGCAGACATCCCAGCCCACATCTGTGTGCAGGATCTGCCCCAGGGAAGAAGTAGAGGAGTTCACAGGAGGTTTTCTCCTCTCCTTCTATGTTATGCTGAAGAAAGCATGACTAACAGAAGAGGCAGTCACCAACCAAACCACCTGTCAGCCCTATGCCACTAGACTCGTTGGACTACAGGAATCAATCATTTTGATGAGCAGAAAACAACCAGAGAAGCAGCCTGCTTTAATCATCTGGATAAACTTTTTCTAAATAGTGGCATAAAAAAAAACTACTCAGAGTAGATTTTTATGAGTACTGAAAACAAATACAAGAAAAGTCTTATTCCTCTACCCTGAATGTTCTTCAATTTATAAGGCTAGATTTTTTCCCTATACTATTTAGTGAAATTACAATGGATACTATTTGTGGAAACATTCTGGAAAATGTTCATCTCCAAAAAGTAAGAGATATTTTTGCTTCCTATGTAATTTTCAAAATGTGCTGTGACCTGCAATCACTTTACCAGTAGCTGTTGGCGAGATGGTAAAGAGAGAACACCTTGTCCAGAATCTTAATTTAGTCATTAACTCCTAATCTAAAGCACCACAGAAAAAGCTAAAAAGCAAAAATACGAAAAGAAATTAGGCTCAGTCTTTGTTTCCATCACATATTAGAAAAGAATGTCCTTGATTTAAAGTATTTTAGTTAGCAGTAGTATTTCACATTCTTCCAACAGCTCTAAAATTGTACAGATTTCTAGTCATGAAAATGCACCACATTCCATGGAATTTGCATAGTTTATTGCTTTGTAGCAGAACAAACCTTAATACACCAGAAATTAATTACCAGTGTTGTAAAAACAATCCACATAAACAAGCTGTGAAGGATTACATACATCAGCCATTCTCAAAATTTCATCAACACATGTAATCTAGAAGTATTTTAGCAACAGGTAAGACTGAGAATCAAGCACAGATGATTTTTTTCCAGAAAGGGAGTGGATTTTTATGTACTTACATGAGTATGATCATACAATCTATACTTGTTTAGTAAAGCTTTACAGTGGTATCACAACTACCATGATATAAGTATTGGCTGACAAGACAACTCAGTTATGCTGAAGTCAGAGCAGCTGCTCAGAAGTCAGGGATCTGTTCAGAACCTGCTCCTCTCAACATGCAATCTATGCAAAAAGGGGCTGGGTATTGATGAGGTCAAGACTAACCCATCCAAACATTTTGGAAGAAAGAATGAGGGGTCTGCCTAGCAGAAAAAAAAATCATCTTGATGCTGAAACTCTTCCATGAGCAATAGTAAGACAACTGTGATGGAAACAAAACTATTCTTTGCAGGACCAGCTACAGCTCAGATCTGAAAACCTCACTGTTTGCAAATTATTTCAAGTTCAGCTTTAAAAAAAAAGATGAAAATCACAGTTTCTGGCACTGCTACCTGCTGCTGAGTGCTCTCTACTCAAAAAAATTATTACCTAAAGACTAGAGGACCATATGAACTAATACTGGATTAAATTCTTTTTCCTACTATTTTTGTGTCTTCAAAAGCCTATTTCTAACTCCACACAGTTCAATAATACTTCTAAAGTAGAAAATGAGAAGACCCCAAAATAAAGTTAGTCCTTCCATTTTGCATAACTATAGCAGCCTGCTGAACAATCTGGTGTGTGACTGAGCACATATCTGATAAATTCATTATTTCTTGATAATTTACACTTTTTGTTAACACAGTTCTTAATGCACATATTTGATATTTTAATGATTTGACAGTTACATTCCCTCGTTTCAACTTCTGAATTTCAATAAAATTTAGATTGCTGAAGGTATCTCCTATGTTTGATCCAGAATATGCAATTATTGAGATTCAATTGAAAGTTTTGTTTCTGGCATCAGGATATCCAAAGATATCTACGAGTCACCACTGACTGCTTTGAAGAGGCACTTCTTCTAGTCTTCTAACATTATGAATGAAACAGCAAAAAAAGCACTATCACCCTGGAAAAAATACTTTCTTGAATGAGAAAACAGAATGACTCCATTATATGGAATATCTTTTTTGAAAGCTTAAAGAAAGACAAATCTTTATTTATGTATGCTAAAATTGATGGTGAATGTGTGACTCTTGCCATACTTTGGTCTCAACTTTTAAAAATACAAACTTTGAAAAATCTACTAGGTAATCTAAGCAAATAATTATGGTTAATATCTCTTTCATTGTATAGGACGACTTTCAAATCTGTCTACATAGGTGTAATCTGAAATTAAGCTGTAACTGGAGCTTTCAGAATCAGTGGATCATTGGAAATATATAAATACTGGTGGAATCAGATTAATTTTTCAGGGTCTAAACTACAACCAGAAAAACTAACAAATCAGTGGTAAAAAGTTCTGAGTCCAAGTTTCTAAAAGTTAGACAGAAAAGCATAGTCACTGTGACATTTTCGACTTCACTGTTCCATCCCTTACCTTCTTTTGCATAATCACTTCAAGACACTAAATTTCAGACTGTCCTTGTCTGTTACCAAGAAATATGCTCCAATACCTGCAATATGCAAATTGAATTTCTACATGTGGCTGTAATACCATCTTATTTTCACTCCTTTCGCTGTTCAATTTGTCAGCCGAAGTTGAGTCCACAGTGTGCTAAACTTTAAGGAATGTTACAGTGATGTCACACTTTAACAAAGTGGTCTACAAAGTTTTGGAATGTGGCTTTGAAGTCTATCTCTGCCCTCAGTCTTTTGTCCTGGTTACATGTGCACAACTAGAGATTGCTTTAGATAGTAGTGGCCAAAAACCTAACTAAACTGTGTTCTTGAGAATGCTTTTCTCCAGAAGGGCATGTTTCTGAAGTTTCTTTGCCATTATTACAGTTAGGGATTACCAGAAGATTGTGTGCCCCAATTAATTTTCAAATCACATCCGAGGCATCCCACCTTTTGTTCTCCTCATTAGTTAAATGATAGAGATGTATCCCCTCTGCTTTGATTAGCCCCAGGCCCCTGTGTGAATGCAAATGAATCCACTTTCTGGTTAAGAAGTCAATTGAATCACAATTCCTATGATTCCTCCTTTCCCGAACAATGTAACTTGCATTCTAGAAGTTCTCAATATCTACATGACAGCTAGGAGACTCTGTAGCCAGAAAATATGAATTCTGTAAATCTATTCAACTTTCAAGATTTGTGACTTACTCCCAAGTATTTATTGAAGGCAAACACTACACCTCAGTATGTCTCATCTTCAGCAATACTATTACTCTTCGAGTGAGACAACTTTAAAGAGATTTTAAAAAAAATAAGTCTTTTATTCCTTACTTGCTAATAAGTAAAAAAAAGCTCAACTAAAATGAACAACTTCTCCAGGAAAAGTAAAGTAATGCTTGTTTATCACTGTGAAACTGCAGGCCATAAAGGAAGTTCTATCAATTAGTCTTATCATGATATTTTTGCTAGAAAAAGACTGGAATTCAAATCCAATACAGTGATAAAAAACATCCAAGTTTTCCTGGTCTGAAGTTCAGTGTAACTAACAGACAATTTTTTATATTTTATATCTCACAATCAGTGAAATCTGGTTGAAACTGGATAATCTGTTCAGGCCATTTATGGGTATACAGACAGAGGTGGACCTTCCAGCGGTATTTCCCCCCACTCCTTAAGAATCCAGACCAAAAAAACAGATCAATCGTTCAAACAAAAAAACCTCAAAAGCAAAACAACAAACAAACAAAACCCAAACCAACCCACAAACAACAACAAAACACCAAAACCAAACCAACCAAACAAAAAAACACCCAGCAAAAACTCTGCAAAAAGGCACACATTACATACTGCCACTAAGAACGGATTTCAGTAGAATATAAGTCAGATTTCCAACCTAATGCATTATACAGTATTTTTTACAGCACCTCCTGCCTCAGTCACCCAGTGCACTCCTGCTTAGCTAAGAGGAAGAAGACACTTAGAGCTGTCAGATTTTCTATGCCTGAATTACACAAACAGAAATCACCTTTATCTTACATTCCTTATTTCATTATAAAAGATGTATAAAGATTAGAACTTGCTGATTAGTTTTCAGTTCTGCTTTGTGAAACAGAAATTGCCACTCCATTCCTTTGCCTTTTCAAATTAGTCCACTCTCTGGCTGCATTTCTCTATCTCTCTGTAAAGATCTAGAGTAAGGACAAAGCACAACAAAAAAAAACAAAAACAACAAAGCCCCAAAAGCCAAAGAAAAATGTTGTATTCCTATGTATCTTTCTTTACTGGAGGAATTCAGGTGTGTGTTTATTTACATTTAGAGACACCTAAAGTTTTATTCCATTGTTTTCTTCTCCAACTGCTAAAGGAAGAAGAGTCTAAAGCTGAGGATGTGAGACAAGAATTATTGACTTTATATAACTGTTACTCTTAAATAAATTTCCAGTATGACTTCAAAAAAGTCAGCTCCTACCTACCTCTGAGTTTCATCTGTGCAGCTGTGGAGAACTCAGCTTCAGTACCCCACAGCTGAACTGTGAGGGCAGTTCCAGTAAGGAATGGCATACTCAGCTACTGCATTAATAGAGGCTTTGTAAGTATAATAAATCATTCTGTCAAATTCCTTCCATAGAAACTTGGCTCTTGGAAGGTTTGGAAAACAGTTCTGTATAGAGTCACAGAAGAAGTCCCTCATACATGGCAGAAATAATGACATTATCATCATGTAATCTAGCTAACGAGAGTTAAAGAGATTTAAAACACTACATTACAGTTTAGCAGATTATATGTCTGACAGCATTTAGCTAAGACATCTGTAGCTGTCAAATGTAATCACTGTAATGAATGTTCTGTAATCTAAGAGACAACTATTCAGCAATTTTTTTTAACATCTGGCTAGTCAGCGACTTTTCAACTACAGAGGTCAAAAGTTACTATTTTTAGAAAGAACTGTAATTCGAAGACTTTTTTCCTACTTCTACTTTGGTGATATATCTTCTTGTAATATTTCAACACTCAAAATCTGCAGGAAGCATATTCATACTTACTTAAAACTGCATTGAAATCCAACTCCTCTGCAATGAGCAGGGGCATCCACAACTAGGTCAGGTTGCTCAGAGCCCCATTCAACCTGACCTTGAATGTTTACAGAGATGGAGCATCCACCACCTCTCTGGGCAATGTGTACCACTACCCAACTACTACAATCTGTTTCACTATCCTCATAATAAAAATTTATTTCTTATGTATTTCTTTTCTTTCCCCTCTTTTACTTTAAAACAATTACCCCTTATCCTATGGCTAGAGGCCCTATTAAAAAATTTGTCCCCATCTTTCTTATACTAGCCTTTTTAGCATCAGAGGCTGATAGAAAAGCTCCCTGGAGCCTTATCTTTTCCAGGCCGAAGAATGCAAACTCTCTCAGCCTTTCCTCATAGGAGAGATGCGTCAGCCCGCTGATGACTTCCATCGCTCCCCTGTGGACTGGCATGTCCATGTCTTTCCTGTGCAGAGGGCCCCACAGCTGGGTGCAGTGCTCCAGGTGGGATTTCACCAGAGAGGAATAGAGAGGGAGAATCCCCTCCCTTGACCTGCTGGCCACACTGCTTTGGATGCAGCCCAGGACAGTTTTGGCTTTCTGGGCTGTAAGTGCATGTTGCTAAATCATGCTCAGTTTTTCATGCACAAGTATCTGCAAGTACTTCTCAAAGCTACTCTCAATCCCTTCTTTCTCCAGCCTTTATTTATAGCAGGGACTGCCCTGACCCAGGTGCAGCATTTGGCCTTGTTCAGCCTCATGACATTCACATGGGTCCACTTCTTAAGCTTGTCCAGTTCCCTCTGGATGGCATCCCAACCTTCAGGTTTGTCAACTGCACCACCCATCTTGGTGTCATTGGCAAACTTGCTGAGGGTGCATTTGGTTCCACTCTCTATGTCATTGACAGAGACATTAAAATATCCTGGTCCTCAACAGGAACTCTGAGGGACACCATCTGTCACTGATCTCCACCCAGACATTGAGTCATTGCCTACTCTCCTTTGGACACAACCATCCTACCAATTCCTCATCCACTGAAACAGTCCATCCATCAAATCCATCTGTCTCCAATTTAGAGAGGAAGATTTTGTGGCTTCATGGAAGTCCAGATAAATGATATCCATAGCTCTTCCCTTGTCCACTGATGTAGTCACTCCATCATAGAAGGCCACTGGGTTGATCAGACTGCCCATGTCCTTGGTGAAGCCGTGTTGGATGTCCTGAAGCACCTCCCAGTTCTCCATGTGCCTTAGCAGAGCTTCCAGAAGGATCTGTTCCATGATCTTCCCAGGCAGAGTAGAAATTTCTAAGGTGAGGCTGATGGGTCACCAGTTCCCAGTGTACTTTTTTATTCCCTTTTTTAAAAATGGGTACATTTTTCCAGTAACAAGGGGTTTCACCTGACTGTCATGACTTTGCAAATATAATGGAAAGTAAGTATCCATCATTTGGCTTGGACATTCTAAAAATATTTGAAATACTCAGTAATCAAGATGATGCACTGCTGCCTAAGGAAAGGGTGCAGTCCTTATGGTTCATTAGTAACCTCAACAAATTCTTGCAGTTGCCCTACCTCTTCTCATAATGCAGGTCATTCACAAAAAGAAGTCAATGTCTGATTTTTATTAGAAATAGGGAATAAAAAGTAGCATCAATTACAGCTCACCCTTGCAGAACCATTTTGCCAGTGTCCTAAATATTGAGACCAAGAAGAACACCTGTGATCCATAATGCTATTTTTTACTGTGCGCTTAGTCTTTTCATCAACATTCACCACAATAAAATCAAATAAGTGCAACACTTCAAATATAAATAGAAAAAGAGCTTAACAAACTGTTGTTACCATATCTTATTCTGATATGAATACCATTTGCTATAGCAAGAGGAGAAGGAAATATTAAAAGAGATATCATAGTATTTTTACTTAGGCCAAGTGTCCATCAACTCTAGTGTCTATCTACAGTAACACTTGCTAAGGATAAAAACAAAAAATCCTGCACCAGGGACATTTTTTTGCTTCTGGCAGTCATTAACTGTGATATTTCAAGAGCTGGAGTTTACATCACTTTTAATAGCATGGATCTTTGTTATAAACTCTTGAAGAATTGCTTTTTGAACCCATTTACTAGTGCAGCAGCTCAACCTGCATATCAGTGAGAAAATACAGAGATTCAAAATCACTGCTTTCTAAGAGGTTTTCAGACTTGGGTTCCATAGCAAGGAGCTCTGCAGAGGCCATTCTCAGTAGGTGAATTAGTAAATACCAGATAATAATCTGAACGAGCTGATGGAACAAAACTGATGGGCAGAAATAAGTGCTTTTTTGGCTCGGCTATTGAAGATCACGATATAAACAGCAGCAGACAGGCTATTAGTTGGAACCTTTTAGACAGTTTTACCCTACACAAATCAATGTTTTCATATTTTCAACAATAACATAATAAGAAGCACATATTCTGGCATGTGAATGACAAAAATAAAACAAACTTAGAAGAAAAAAAGGAATTACCTTCTTGCATTTTTTTGCAGTGCGTTGCAGTCAGAATGTTTAATTGAAGTTGAAATTTTTTGCTTAGCCAGGATTATTTCTTTAGCCTAAAATAACAACAGACAAAAGATAATTTTCATAAAAGTTGACTCTTTTGCTCACAAGCATTTAAAGAATCTCTCAAAAATAGAAAATTGAGAGCGTCTGCATAAATTTTCTCTTGTGACATTGACTTTTTCTGTTGGATTTTAACACTTCACTCAGCATGAAACAGACATAAGGCAAATTATAAAAAGAGTATTTAAATAGATACATCTATTTGTATTTAGAAATATGCTGTCTTGTTCTGTATCATGTTAATAATGCACATTATTGATTTTCTCCATAGCTAACCGATTCATGATGTGCCTCTCACTTGCATTTCAGTTCTGATGTCCCTGGGCCTGTTCAGACATTTTTATTACAGCATCAGCTGCAGTCTGGACTTCTCCTCGCTCTTTATAAAAATGACAAGTAACAACAAACTCCCTCAGTTCCTTTTCTAAAACAGAATCTTAAGTTCAAAGTCCAAGTGAATTTCCTTTCTCAAAGAAAACCTGCCCACCACCATTTTATGGAAGATGTGTTACTGACAAAGGGTATCTCATTGCAAGAGTCTTTTTCCCTTCTTAACAACATTGTGGGAGAGGGATCCCTTAAGCATTTGAAAGGAAGGAGATGAACAGGAACTATACCAATTAGTTCATTTTATTGAATATTTCATACGTATTTGATTTGACAGCAGTTTGTTCCATAAGCCCTGTGAATTTAGGGTTTCCAGTCTAAGCCCCACAAGAAACAAGACAGAGCCTGTAGTTTCTGTTGTTTCTGGAATTCAAGGTGAAGAGGCTGATCCTCTCTCATTCTAGATATGCTCTGGTGAAGGGAATTCTGTTTCTTTGTGCCTTCCCTTTTTCCTCAGGAGGCCCTCAAGTGTTCTTTTAGAGTAATTCATTCTACTGATCCCCTTGAGACTCGTGTTCCTTACTTTGCCCCTAGAGCACATCATCAAGGATGGTGAAGAAAAATGCTGATTCTACACTCGAAAGAAAATATTTCTTTGACAAGAACTGATCCTGGAACTTAGAGAAGGATTAGGATTTGCCACTAGAGCCTCTATCAATTACCCAATAATGTTTGTCATAGAAGCTCTCCTGTTCAAAAGATGTCTTCCCATCTCCTTTCAATTAAAAAACCCTAAGTATTTCTAATTTTTCCTTCATTATGAGAAAATGTGTGAGCTTTACCAAGCCAGTAACTGACTGTCCATCTCTGAATGACAGTGATCAATGAGGAAGACTGCTCTGAAAAACAGAACTGACATAGCTTCAACTGTGCTCAAAGGCAAGACTTTGGGGTCAGTAGAAAGATAACTGTATGAAACGTGAAGTCTGTAGTATTACGGGATGATGGAGTAAATTAATATAAATGAAGCTCTCTGAAAGTTATTCTCCGAAACTATTTCTAATATTTACTTAATTAGAAAACAGAAAGGACACCCTTTTTAAGATCATTATCACAGAATGCTAGAAATAAATGTGTTAAATAGAATCTGGAGTAGATTTGTGAAAAGAGAAGGAATATGTGAAAACCATATTTTCATTCATATTTTCAGTCCACTTTTTTTCCTACAGTGGCTTTCTTTTTCTAAAATGAGTAACAGTTTCCCTGAAACACATTTATTCTGAAGCATTATTAGATTTCCAGGGTTCCACAGCTGTATGTCTCCACGTGCCTTTGATAATGAAATATTACTGCATTTACCATACCTAGATAAATGAGAATTATATAATATAATTCTCTCAAATAACACTGATGTACATAATACATACCATTTCTATTTTTAGATTAATTAAGGAACCTAACTCTCATTGATATTTAAATTTCTAAACGCTTTTGAAGGCCTAGGGAATAAAAAGCTGTCAGAATTCATTTCTGACCACTTATATAATAAAGAATTAATCAAAAGTTCAAATTTTTCTCTCTGATACACTAAAATAAGGAAAGTTTTAAAACATGACACAGAATATGTCAGAACCCTAAATAAAACCTGCTTGGTAATAACACTGGATTTTGATGCTTTCTCTGAGACATTAATTAAAATGCTACCAGTGTAATCTACTGATGATGTTTTATAAAATTATTGATTCAATATACCAATTTTGGTCAAAGTCTGTTAAAGAAACTCAGTTTTTAATTTTCCTGCATCATCTGCAAAGATCATGCTGCCAGAACACAGAGGCTCAAAATTTGAAAAGCTTCAAGTCAGAAATATTTTTATCAGTACATGAATCACACACAATGTAGTCACTATCAACACCTTATTCATGCAAAATCTCTATACAGATGATTATTACAGTATAAACATTACACTTTAAAAGTGTCACTGTGTCATTTCACTGAATGTTGTGTCCTTCAGTCTCTTTTCATGACCTTCCAAAAAATGTTCGTAGACGCTGCCTTAGAAACACACCCATTCTATGGTGATTTGATGTGTAAATAGTATAGTTAAAAAATATTTCCAGAAAAGAAGGTGAAAATTATTTGCTGTCTTTTACTTCACGTCCAATTTACTATCTGCAACATCTGTGGTGCAGCAAGTCATCAGAGGGGAAAGGAAAGATGTTTTGTTTTTCTTTTTGAAGTCTAGGAAACTATGAAAAGGCTGGAAGATGAATGGTGAAAGGCTTAGTAACCTGATCAGAAACTCACTAAAGTAAGTGAAAAACACTCAGAATTCAGATATATTTCAGTTTTGTTACGCAGAAGAGTGAGATATTTTTAAGGTACTATTGCAAGAAACATGTTATAGGAAACTATTTTTAGATCAGTTGCAATTTTTAACATTTCAGTTACCTAAAGAATGTGCTAGGCCATTTACCTAGTTACAAATAATTTTATTTTGGTAATCGTTTATCAGGAACAAAAAGGTTAAATATAGTGCAATATAATCATTAGGCTTGTTTTATGACTGATACACCCTGAAAGAATTTGCATGAACTCTGGTCTTCCTATTATCTTACTTAAAGGAATTCATATTACATTGGTGATCTCAAATTAGTGTTCTCAAGCACTGTTGACAAAATCAGCCATAATATTCTGCAAGAAAAATCTCTATTGGCCTTCCAGTTAATCATTATTCATTATATGCTGCTTCCCAGATTACATTCTATTAATAATAATAAAATTTGTACAGATAGAGAGCATCTGAAAAAGGATATGTATCCCAAAAATTTAACCTGAGAACTAATTCAGTCCTGAGAGAACAGACTTTGTGGCTGTAATATAGAACACAGAACAATAGGTTAGTGTCTGTTACATGCAATTGCTGTGAAGTAACACAAATCCATCTTTGGTGAGCAAATCTATGAAGTTCACAGGATCACAGAATGATAGAGATTGACAGGCATCTGTGGAGGTCATCTAGTCCAACCCTCCTGCTTAAGCAGGGCCACCTAGAGCCAGTTGCCCAGCACCATGTCCAGATGGCTTTGGAATATCTCCAGGGATGAAGAAATCACAACCTCCCTGGGTGACCTGTGCAGGCCACCCTCACAGTAAGAAATTTCTTCTGATATTCAGAAAGAACCTCCTTTGTTTCAGTCTATGCCCACTGTTTCTGTTCCTGTCAGTGGGTACCACTGAAAAGAGCCTGGCTCTGGCTCTTTGCAGCCTCCCTTCAGGTAGTGACATGGTAAGATACCCTTGAGTTTTCTCCTCCATGCTGAACAGTTCCAGCTCCCTCAGCCTTCTCTCATAAGAGAGGTGCTCCAGTTCCTTTGTCATCTTTGTGGCCCTTTGGTGGATTCTCTCCAGTATGTCCATGTTTCTCTTGCAGTGGGGAGCCCAGCACTGCACACTGTACACACCAATGCCAAACAGAGGGGAAGGATTGCCTCCCTCAGCCTGCTGCCAACACTCCTAATGCAGCTCAGAATATAAATGGTTTTTGACAGAAGAAGAAATGCTGACTCACGTTCAACTTAGTTGAAACCAAGACTCCCCAGTGTTTTTCTGCAAGCTGCTTTCTAGGATCCAAGTTTTTTGATCCAATGACATTACACACAGAATTACACACAGAATTAACAAGGTTGGAAAAGACTGCGAAGATCATCAAGTCCAACCTTTACCTAACTTAACAACCTAACCAACACCAACCCATCATCCAAACCATATAAACCATGTCACTAAGTTCATCATCCAACCTATCCTTAAACACATCCAGGTACGGTGACTCCACCACCTCCCTAAGAAGCCCATTCCAATGGGAAATCACTCTCTCTGTGAAAAAGTTTCTCCTGATATCCAACCTGAACCTCCCCTGATGCAGCCTAAGACTGTGTCCTCTAGTTCTGTCACTGGGAGCCTGAGAGAAGACAGTGACCCCTGCCTGACTACAACCTCCTTTCAGGTAGTTGTAGACAGCGAGATGGTCACCCCTAAACCTCTCCTTCTCCAAGCTGAACAACCTCAGTGCCCTCAGCCACTCCTCATAGGGCTTGTGTTCCAGCCCCTTCACCATCAAAGATATTAGACCATGCAGCACTCCATTCGTGCATTCTCACTTGTCCAAGTTACTCAAGTAGTTTTTAACCAAACCAAGGCAAAGCTGAGAACATCAACCCAGTTATTCTGTAGCACTTCTTTCCTCATATCCAACAAATATCTAAGAATCGTGTATTCTGGGATAAAGCACACTCCGGGCCCTCAGGCTAAACAAAACACATAGGTGTGGCTAGAATATCAAGGCAGGTTAAATATAACGTTAATAATGGAATAAAGGCAGTTCTAAATCACAGTATAAAGAGATAACATTAATTTTGCTGATTTAGGTATGTCTTTCTAGGCAGGCAGCAGAGTTGAATGTATATGAAAAGACTCAGAAATATTTACATGTTCTAAGGTAGCGATCATCTACAAAGAGACTAACAGGATGTAGGAGTAATAAAAGCAGGGAATGGGGTAGAAAACTGATAGCACTTAGGATATCAAAAAAAAAAAAAAGTAAACAGAAATCAAGACTGTTCATATACATTTTAAAACAACATTATCCAAAATGGCAAATGTCAAGGCTTCGCTTTCAAAAAATTCTTAAAAGCATAAATTCTCCTATGAGTGAATTTTGAGCGTTAACAAAATATGGACCTTAACCAAATGAGCTCAATTTTCAGATTCTTCAAACTCTTGGTGAAACTGTCTGCTCGACGTTAGAATGATAGTTTGATTTCATGAAAGGCTGTCCTTGTAGGGACAGATAGATGGTATGGGAAAGGAGAAGAGAAGGTAAGAATCACAAATGGAAAAAGCCAAAAGTTGAAAAATCACTTTTTAGTTAGAGCTATTAGCTGCATAATCTTAGAATTAAATCAGAGAAAGAAATGGCTCCAAATAGCAGCTGAAGCTATTTCGGCTAAATAGCTTCTTCCTTCACAAGAAAAGGCTGTAATTGATATATTCTGGTAGAATCACATGTAGCAGCATGTACTCCTGCTCTTACACAGTAGAGAAAATTCCTAAAGGCCAGAAGGGTAAGGCTAGAGCACCAAGAGGCTATTTTTTAACTCTAACTATCCTTGGGCAGGATTGCCCTATTCTGAAAGCCAAAAGCATATGATATAGTCCTAGAGGCCCTAAAAGCAGCCCAACTCTCCAAAGGCTTAACAGCAGAAGAGGAAATGATGCTGCAGCTGATTAACCTCTCTCTCAGCTCCCAGAACCCCACCAGATAATCCAGTCTCATCTCTGGAACTCTACCTCCATAAGACTTCCAGCTCCCTGTCCGCTCCAAGCAGTTTCAATCGAAACACCAAGTAGCCACATCCCTCTTGCTCTGTGACTACAACACTGTGTACAGCTGGTCAATGGATCCTTTCCAGCCAGGGAGAACATGAAGGGGAAATTAATTAAGCAACTCTTGTTATAAACATAAGAGCAGTGTATCATCCCTCTATTTGAACAACGATGTAATTTTCATCCATATGTGTGCCACACATATTTTGAAAAACAGATTTATTTTTATTATTTCACAAGTGGAAAAAGTAGGTATGTTGCTTATTTTCATTATTTAAAAATACTACTTTCTTACACATTTGCATAATACTGTATGTTTTGCAGAGTCTCTTTGAGCATGTAAAAAGCTGGTTTTGTTTAAAGTAAAGGAAATACAAATCATTCTGATTTTCATAATGTTCTTTTAAAGGGATTTCAAATACTAAGGTTTGGCTCTATGATTAAATTGCCTTCATGCAATGTTCATTTTTGGAAAATATGCCCTGATGGGAAGGGCTACGCTGTACATCTCTAGCAAGCCAGATGTTACCTGTAACTCAGAGAGATTCCCAAAGTACTCACATCATTTAAGAACCTTTGTGTGATGTCTCCTCAGACTATTTTACATACCTTTGGCATGGTGACAACTAAATGACCAGTTGTTTGTGATCTTTTAGCAGAGCTGCTGTCTGGCTTCACTTCCTCAGGGAGCACAAACTGAAATGGCTATGAGAAAATATGTCATGCTAAATTATTTTTTCTTTCTTTAATATGGACAGAACACATGCAAAACATCACTGTCATATCCTTTAATTTTAGGGGCAGTATAGGTCCAAATCCTCTCACTTTATGTAATCCTAATGAATTATAAGCATGCTAAACAGCTTTTACTTATAACTATAGTCAGATGTATATTTCCAAATTGCTGCAATTCTTGACGTGACATTTCTAAAGAAGGTTATAAAATGATGCTTGACTTATATTAGCAAGTAAATGAGAAATATTATCCAGTCTATTTTAGATGTAAAGCAGTATTGAAGTTTTGTTTATGCAGTTGGCGTAGTCAAAAAGAGGAATTTTGGTTTGCTGTGTAAGTACTTTGAATTTTTTGAAAAACTTGACGATAAAATTAAAACCACTGAGAAAGAGAAAACTAGAATGACATTTTAAATGCCCTTTCAAAAGAATATACACCCATTGGTTTCTGTCAGCTATAAATTCCAGATTGTGAAATCGCTAAATTCTAGCCTAGGGCAACTAGGAAGTTCTCTTCTAAAGTGAAATATGGAACACTGTGTGGGGGGAATAAGAAGAAAGAAGGAGAGAAAGAGAGTGAAATTTCATTTCAGGCTTTGCACATCTTCTGGTTAGGACTGCCACAGCTTATATGTGGTCCAAAAGAAAGCAGGTATGAAAAGAACATTCTTTCTGCATATATACAAACAATTGGGAACTTAGAGAAATCAGATCCAGAGTCCACTGAATAAATATGGTAAATATTAACTCTTGATTTGTAATTAATGTAGTAAGGAAACACTAACCTTTCCTTTCACCAGTACTCGTATGTAAGTTGGCTGCACATCAACATCAAGCAGAGAAGTGTCCAAATGCCTTCAGAATCAAATATAAATAAATTAATCAATCTACAATAAACCATATACCTCTTCTGTGATGTTTTCCCAGTTTGTAAAGTACTAACTTAAATTTCAGTTATTAAGTTATAGAAAAAAATAGGATTTAAAGTCTTCAGAAAAAAAACCACGATCTTCCTGTGAATAATGTTTAAATTAAAATAATTACAATAATGTCTAAATTCTGTCAAAGTCTACCACATCAGTTGTTGCATAACTGCAAGGATTCAAAATCTCTGTGGAAAACAAAAAGGTTTTTCTTCTATTGGTGTTTTACATTAATAAGAAAATGAATCTATGTTCTATTTAAAGTTGCAAAAATAATTTGCTACTTTTCTTTCTGAAGGCTTTACTGGTGAATTTATAATTGGACTTCTTAGTTTTGCAGATCATTTGCTGGAAAACAATGAACAGAAATACTTTACATTCCCATAAAGCATATTACTTTTAAATTTTAGTAGTGTCAAACAAAACTTGCGACCTGAAAAAGCTCCGCTTTACCATCGGCTCTTCATCATGTGACACCTGATGTGATTCACACAAATGCACAAGTATGTATTCCCCATTTCCCTTCTTTAATACTATTACTTATCATGTGAATTTTTCAAATTATTTAGTCTGCGTTTATTACAAGTTAGCACAGAACATTACAATAAGGGCTGCCGAGGGAGATGGTCGAGTGGATCCTGGAAGTGTTCAAGAAATGACTGGATGTGGCACTCAGTGCCATGGTTTAGTTGGTGGTGATGGCTTAAAGGTTGAATTCTATGATCTTAGAGGTCTTTTCAGCCTAAATGATTCTGTGTTTCAAACGAATTATTGCATCTGAACAGATTTTCAGAGGTTCAAAAAAACCTTTATCTTTTAATTCAGAAACATGGAGTAGACCTCTTTAGAGGGAAATTAATGAGCTTTGAGGGAAGAACACCTGGCAAGAAAAGTATTTCTGTGCTATAAAACTAGTTCAAGCTTTATTCTAACAAGTTCCTATTATAGGTAGATAAACTTATGGGTTTCCAGCCCCTTCCTGCACAATGGTAAAGGTCAGAAGTATATATACTATCAGATAGTTACCAGGTCTCTTTATCATATTTCGTCCGGGTTTAACCAAATTTATTCCAGGCAATGCCCTGGTACAGTTCAAGAATTAGCAGGAGCCACAGGCTCTTTCCATAAGCAAGGAAAGTAGGACAAGGATACTCTACTCTTTCTCAGGAAGGAGAATTTAAGCAGAAGGACATGAACTATACTGGAGCACTTCTAGGGCCAAAGAATGTGCAAAATCCCCACTCCTTACAACCCCTACCTGCAAATGAAGAATGGAAAATACTTTATGTAAGTATAAAAGGCCAGGTGTGGAGGTGGTTTCTGCCTATGGACTGCAGAAAACATCAGTTCCCAAAAGGATACAGCCCTCATTCAAGAGTAACAGAACAGTCTGAAGAGTCTTTAGCTTATTTAGCTTCACTTCTTTAGCACAGACTTCAAGATTGGTGGCATCACCCCTATGCTTTTTGTTTTCCTCTTGAAGTCCCCATTACAGAGAGGAGTATAATGGAAACACTATGTATTAGATTTTAGGAATGCCAAAAATTAAGAGACAAAAAAACTGACCTATAAACAGCAAGTTCCAAGATGATCTGGTTGTTTTCTTCATCATCTTTCAAAGAGAAATGAAGCCTAATAACAATGACAAGAAACACCTCCAGTATAAATACAAATGGAGTGAATAAGCAAACATTGCAGCATACTTCGACTGCTAGCAATTTTAGGTGAACACAAATACCATTTAGACAATATGTCAGGTGAACATCTTAGAAACAGTTGCAACTTGCCCCACGAAGAGAAGAAACCTCATGCATTTGAACCAGTCATTCTTACATTTATTTTCTCTCCTTCCCACTCAATGCACAAGAAAAGCAAAAAAACCCACAAAAACCCACTGCTGAAGGTCAGTTAAAGTTAAGCTCATTCTGTCAATGCAGAACGAGAGACATCTGCTGGTGAAACTTGTGTGCTCTGTTACATCTTCATAGAAAAAAACCCAACAGTTATAAAATGCATGAAAAGCGCAGAACTTGGTAATTCTAACCTCATAGTATGTTAAAAAAATGCAATTTTGTTCAGAGCAATAAATTTGCCTACAGTATTTGCATATCATCCTTGGTTCTATAAGCTTTACATTTGTCAAGAAGGAGCTTGTAGGTCATATTAGTTGCATGTTTATGATCTGCTGGCTGATTTCTTAAAATTATGAATGCATCCTACCAGTTATGAATTGAAAACATCGTCTAGTACGACAACTGTGAGGAGATCTAGCCTGGACTTACAAGTTCTCAAAAGTTTCCCATGTATTAAAGTAGAGAAAAAAAACAGAATAAAATCACTTGCAAATGAGAACATTTTTATATGTAGGTTATTATTAACATGAGAGGGGTTTGCCTAATGTAATTTACCTGGACTATTTGAAGGATATTATGATGTACTTAATAATCTCAATACTTAAGAAATTCTGGGTTCAGGTAATGGAAAGATGTTCAAATGTTACAGATTAGACATAACATTTTTCAGCAATAAAAATATCTGCCAGATACACAAATAGTAAAAATACTCTTTGCTCTCCTGTATTTTGAGACAGTAAATTTGCAAGAAAGTTTACAGAGCTTGTAATTTATGAGTATTTTTAATGGAAAATTTCAAGGAATACAAAACAAAACAGCCTTCTTTAACTGCATCACTGATTTTGGGAATTCACTAACACATGAAGGGTGAACAAGAGAACAGAATTATAGAATTTTCTAGAAGGAAGCTTAATCGGAACAGGAGAAAAGAAATAGTCTGTCCTCAGTAGCATGCAGCCATTCCTCTTGCTAACCTTCCAAAAGAACATCAGAGAAGCTTGGACAGTGTTATGGACATCAGACTTCCACACTGAAGTAAAAACTTTGGAGAACACCATCTGCTTACTTGCATCTCTTTCTTTATGTCTTTCCAATACGCTGCCAGATTGCACTGAAGAGCTGTGATATTCTTGTTGAAGCCATGACAGAAACTGCTCATTGGTCTGGCTTTACGTGGGCACAACCACAGACTAAATTCTAATCCAGAAAACTTGGATGACACAAACAGGGCTGCTACTAACAGTGAATTCTGTATTTCTTCTAAAATAATAGCTAGAGCTTTAGTCTAAATGACTCTGCTTTTTAGAAGCATCATCAACTTCTATTAACGGAAGATTTAAATTTTAGGCTTGTCTTTTTTGACAATTAGAAATGTATGTTAGTTTATTCTTTTCCAGTCAACATATATTTATGAAAAAATACATCAATACTATGTTAAGTATCTTCTGCTACAGGGGGACTAAATATGACACTAGACAGTTCCACGACCTTTAATTCTCCCTGTTCTGCTGAAAATTGTGCACTACATATAATGTAGGTTTTCAAATTCCTTGAATTTGCATGGATTTATACATTTCCAAGATTTTGAAAGCAGGATAACGATGTTCATAGCTTTGGTTTTGCAGTTGTATAAACCTTAAGATAAAAAAAACTTCTTCAGACAACAGCAGACAGGTAAATGGCCACTTGTTTAATCCCAGTCCCTTGTAGGGGGCTCTCTGGGGAGCTGTTTATAAGGACACAAAGCTTGCACTTTCAGTATCCTGCTTTCCCTTAGAAAAGGAAGGTTTGTTTCAAGTGAAACCAATGATAACTTATGGCTGATAAGCCTGGAAACTCATTCCAAAACACTTGGATACTCAGGTGCCTTTGTCAATGACAAAACACAAGACACTTCTCTCTGTATGACCTCACTCAGTGTCAGAGGGTCTTATGTCACAGGAGCAGGTAACAGAATGATTTTATCCAGAAATATTAACTTGGATGTTTTTTTCCACATTTAAAGTGGCTGTTCATACACATTTATCTTCGATAATCAAACCAGTTAAACTTTTTCCACTATTAACAAGATCCAAGAAGGAGCCTTACCATAGAAGGGAAAAGACTAAAATATCTTTTATCTTTTACAGAAAAACAAGTTCTTCAATCATTTAAGACCAAGATGTTAAATTAAACAATCTTCAACACTTTTTTCACTGAAAAAGGATTCTTTTTCCAGCATCGGAATATAAATTTAGAAGACAGTTTTGCCATGAGGAATATAATACTACAGCAAGAATTTCTCAGCCCTCTTATTTTTGTATTGTCAGATGTCTTGAATTAGTTTCTCAAATCAACTATAGAGAGATTAGACTGTTTAACCTCTTAACCTTACATACTTAGGCACATTCACATTCAGAACTTTTCCTTCTGCAGTGACCAATGTCCAAGGAGCCTTCTCTCTCTTTTTTGATTCCCTTAACAAAAGAGAAATAAAAATGTTTTATGGTTAATGGTTAAAATTTTGCTATTAATATCCTTAATAGCAAAAAAGAGGATGGCAAGAGGTAAAAATTATCTGGTATTTGATGGTCAGGCTACAATTTATTTCAGGAACAAAACTGGACATTAAGAGCACCATCTAAAGATAATCAAATGCTTTGTAATAACAGATCTTACATGGATAATGACTTCTGCATGTCACAATATCCATTTTCAAACAGTAATATATCAAATTATCTGGTATGCAATCAGAAAGCAATGGATTGCTTAACTGTATGAAAATGGGATGTTTTTCTAGTTTTCTAGTTTTTCTGGTCAAGCTAATCATGAGGTGTTGTTGCAGATAACTGGTTTGATGTATGTACAAGCAATTCTGAAGAATTTTTATACGTGCTCACTTAATTACTCCTGCTGAACAAATGCTTGGTCTGTCTCCAAACCACATCAGTCTCTCAGTCACTATTCTGCACTAGCAAAAAGAATTTCAATGGTCAGAAAATTACAGATACAATACAGTAGGACCCAAGTACAGACATACAGATTATTTATATATTTATTACATTTTTTTCAGTGTTCTTCCTTCAAAAATACAATACATATTCTTGATGTACTGACAATGTACTTGTTACTTTAATACTCACTATCCATTTCCAGCCATCAGTAATTGAACTACAGCTGACAATAAATGAGCTACCTTAAATTTATCTGCCCAAACAAAGCAGATCACAGTAAGATCATTAAGACTTGTAGTACTAGTACTCTCCTGTTTAAATGATCATGAGCAAGGAAAAGTAAGGTATATTAGTAATATGAAAAAGAAAAATCTGCCTGCACCTAGGTAAAAATATGGCACTGTAATTGTCACATTGCAATAATCTACTCTTCAGATGGTCAGAAGAGTGGGTATGGCTACTTCAGACAGCATATCAAAAAAGAAAGCATTTCTCAAAAAAAACCCCTCAGCAAAGCATTAGGTTTTTTGTTTCTGAACATATTTATTACTATAAGTCCAAAATTCAGAGAATGTCAAAGGTAAATCACTAATGAGGGATATAAAGTATTTAAATTTAGAACACCTTGGGAGGAAAAAGCATAAAAATATATTTGCTCTATAAATACAATGGATTTGAAGAAGAAATAAAAACACTCATGTAGAGCTACTGGAATGAATACATAAAAGAAATTTCTGTTTAAGGAAGATACACAATTATCTGAGTGTTAAATAGTATTCTATGATATAACTCAGTTTTCATGTGGAAGCTGTAGGCTAACAGATTCTATACCTGGGTTCCCAGTCTTGATACTGAAATGAAAAGTGAACAAACCACCACTCTGCTCAAAAGATATGTTCATGTCAATTTTATATTAAAACCACATCCTTTTATACTGAATAACTCATATTAAAGTCATATTTCAGCTCTTGTCCACCAGCCATGCTTTGGAGTTGTCAGGGGCACTTTTCTGCTCTCACCTTTCTTATGCTACCTACTAAAAATCTCACCACCAAAACAACATGAACCATGAAAGGAGTTCCAACTACTTCAAATGCCTTGCAAAGTTAGAAAAATCCAGAAATTAACTTCTCTGTCTTTATTATAATACTATTTGGACTCACCTTGAAGGAAAGCATTTGGAACACATTTGCTTTTGACTATAGCAAGGCACTTCCAAACATAGCAAAATTCTAACTGCCTAGAATCTGGGTTTCACAGTAGTTCTTCCAGGAAAGAGCTAAACCTTGAGTTAGTAACAGCAACAAGTTATGCACATTTCCAGATTTCTTGGAGAGTTCCCTATGACTGACTTTTTCAATACTTAGGCTTGATAAAACTTTTCAAAAGCATGTCCTTAAGAAGAACAGCTAAAAAAATCTCTGGCACAAATTATGTTATATAAAAGGGGAGGGGGGGGAAAGAAGAAAAAAGGCATTGCTTACAATGTCTGTGGGACTGATAAGCCACCAGGAATAAAATATTGGGGCTTTTTGTTAGTATCTGTATGAATTTTTCATGTTCAGCAAAACCAGTGACAACTCTTGAAAGTTTTAAAGGCTTTTCAGGGGCCAGACTTCTTCAGATTCACTATGCCAAATAGCAGAGATAACATGAAGAATCTTATTACTTGTGACAAATATCTTTGATAAAGCATGTGAAAATATTTCTCAGCTACATAGAAATGTGCCTGAAATGTCACTTGTGCAAAAATTTTGTAGCCTGGTCTGTATGGTGTTTATATAATGCAATATGGACTCTGGATAAATGCTGTTAGCAAAATATTAAACATAGAACTACACAAAACATATTAGTTAGCTGAAAGAAAAGTAGACCTTCTAAACTCCATAAAATGGAGTTGAAAAGAGAAACTTTATTAAAAAATTCTATTTGAGGAAAAACAAAATATGAGTACCCTAAATGAAGTTTAGAAAATGAAACAAAATGAACAATCTGGATATTTAATTTAGATTTTATAAGCCTATTTTCACAAGCAACAAGCTGCCAGTTCTCAGTAACATTTAAAGTCAGGTGTCATTTACCTCTTGTCTGCACCTTTGAAAATTTCTCTTTCTTCAATTCATAGAATATATTAAAACAGAGAAGTACCTTATATTGTCTTTAGCCCTCCGTTTTTCTTCAATATATCTGTGAGTTTCTAATCTAGATTCTGGAGTATATGGTGTAGGCTCCTCCCAAAATCTTCTGTCTTCTTCATCATCTTCAACTGTTCTGCGTGTTTCTTGCTCTCCATCTCCTTCTTCCTGATGAGTTTTCTTCTCCTGTGGGGAGCCTGGGCTACATAAGATCATGAGAATATTATCCCAATGAAATGAAATAAGAGTAACAGCACTTGCTAATGAATAATTGTAATATTATTTTTTCAACCCAATAATAACAACTGTATAATTCCTATCAAGAACAGTATCTTATATATTTGGATAATGTTCTCTACTCTTTTTCTTCTGTCAATCAACAAACATATTTTGACATAATGTTCTTCACTGACTCGACTAAGAAGTGACAGAATGGCTATGCCTAATCTTCTGAAAACCCTGATAGATGGTTCAACAGATTTAATTTCAGAAGCAGAATTTTCAGATACCTTCACATCTTTCAGGTGAGAGAAAATTTCCAGTCCATGTGATGTTTAAATATTCCAATATCACACAGCAGCAAATTAGAAATTTGTAAGGTAGCAATGAGTATCTCTTCAAGTGCCATCTTAGCACATGAATAATTTTTTCTCCTGGCTCTAAGCCTCTGTAATTCTCTATCAATAGAAGGAAAAAACTAAATTTATGATACACCTGTGATCTATGAGGACAAAGTTCTGTGAGCAGCTCCAAGGAACTTGGTCTCTGTTGGATTACAAATAAGATGAATGGCAACTGCAGTGGAAGATGATCCCAGAGAAAAGTCTGGCTGCTGTCTAGGTAATATCAGTGATATGAAGTGGAAGAAGTATGAAAATCAACACTGCACAGCCTTTTACACCTCTAAAGACCTAAAATACTCCATTTCAGTCTTCAGATCAAGCAAAAGCAATTATAGGAGAACAGCTGTTTTCTCTGGAACTCCTGCATTACCTTAAATAACAATTTCCAGCTGTTCTCCTGGAAGAAGTTATCAATTACACTATTTTGGCACCCAGACAACTTAGCTTGGAGGTTTGGGACAAAAATTCTACTGCACTGTCTGTAGGTTCACTAATAAATTATGTGTGTAATGAATTATATTTTTCATTAGAGATAACCTGTGTGAGAAATAATTCTGCTTAAATCAACAATAAAGATGAATACAAATATTTAAGTAGAATTGTATATAAACTCTTCAATGAGGAAAATCAAACTTCTTAATAAAGAAAGAGAAGATTGATGTTTGTTCATGAACTATGGCAGCTCACCTGTCAAATCCAAGCTTAGATTCCATTTGGTTTTGTTTCTTGTCCTTTCTTTCTTGCATCCTTCTTTGAGCCTCTTCCTTTTCTCTGGCCCTTTTGATAAGATAAGCTTGTTCTTGTTCTCTGATTTTCTGTTTCACTTCTGGATAGTCTTGAAGTGCTTTAATCCTCTCTGAACGTTCTATTTCTTTACTATCCAAATACTTTCCGAAAAGGAAAAAATCAATATAGAGATTTGAGAAATTCTAAACATATTCAAATCAATAAATCTATTAAACTGTAGGTTAATTTTGAAAATTCTGTATGCAATTAGAAATTCACCAGAACTACACAATGCATTTATTTCTTCAAAACTCTTTTTAAGGACCTCAAATAAAAAGGACAGAAAGTTAATGAATGCATGTGGTTCTGTCAAAACAGAGCCAGTTATTATCACTGATTTACTGCAGTAATTTCTTCTTCAGGATAGAATTTAATTTCCTGCAGACAATTAAAAAAACTGCTACTATCTTTCCCAGCATAGGTATTTGTTTTATTTAGGATTAGTAGGTTTGGTTGACAATGGTAATTTTTAACTTGGATTTAAATTTAATTTTTAAAACCTTACTTTTAATTGATGAAGAGTTGCCACTACAAATTGTCTATAACCTTCAAATTCAGTACATGGGTTGCCCACTAGGAAGAGTTCCTTCAGATGTATATTATATTTTAGGGATTCAATACTGGAGAGTTCACCAATGAAATTTGCTGTCAGGTCAAGTTTCGTCAGTCCTTCACAGCCTGTTAGGAGAAACCTTAATTCAGTTTGTCCATAGCATAAATGTACACAGGACATGCGCGCACACACACACACACTGATACACACACATTTGCACACACCTGGATATAAAACTGTCCCAATTTCTGTTCTGTAAATTACTTCTATCAGAATACATCTTTTCTGAAACTTTTTCTGAGTGAAAGAGTGACTCACAGCTTATGAGGTCACAATATTTATAGGAATGGAACAAACTCAATAAAAAAAAACAAACATGATTGTTTTTATCAGTATCAAAACATTGCAGTCATTTATAGATGAGCTATTAAATGTTTCATTTTTAGGTAAGCTGGACTTCATTTTTAACAGTCTGATTGCCTTGATACCCCTCCTCAACTGAGTCTGAACCATATTGCTAAAATACTAGGATCAATTATGGATTTCACCTCTGTGTATGAAGAATCTTTGCTAATATTATTGAAGTCCAAAGACAAGGTTTTCTAAAAATTCACTCCAAGTTAAGAAGAGGTTTTCCACTCTACGGACTCTGCTATCATTGTAAATACTTTATTGCTGGTTAAATTGCAAATACTGGTGAGAAAATATTTGTTAACTAATTCCTTATAAACAGAAACTTTAAATTTGATAACAAAATGCTCTGGAAAATCTGGATCCAAAATTTATCAGCCTCTCCTTTTATCATAATCTATCCATGAATCATAACCTTGACTCTAAGAGTACAACAGTTTAGCTAAAACCAAGCTTAACTTTGATAATCATCACTGTAATTACTTTCTTCCTTTTGCTGGTGTATTTTTATGCATAAGTTTTATGCACAGTGGAGCTGAAGAAAAGAAAACAATGCAAAACAAATTATTAGGGGATTTAAATGACCCAAATATGCACAAGGGTCATTCCCAAAGGTCATAACTTTTAAGTAAATGGCAAATCACAATAATAAATAATGCACCCTGACAGACGAATTTAAAATTTAGTGGCATAAAAACAAAAGCAAGTTTCTCAACAAATTGTCAAATATGTAATGTACTACTTATCTCTTCAATTTTTTCAAATTTGTGTTTAGACTATTTGCTTATTATTCGATTTAAGCCATCCTCTTGAGTCAGCATGAAAACTTAAATACACGAACCACCCAACAAAAAAACCAACCAAACAAAAAAACCACAACAAAAAAACAACCAACTAACAAAACAGCTTTTTTTTTTCCTACTATTCCTTTGTCAAGGTGAATATCTTAAAGAGTCAGCAACTGGCCTAAACAGTCAAGACACAGAAAACAATCATGTCATAAAGTATTCAAGTAATATGGAACGTGTTTATGGGTGACCCTTAATCTTAGATTTTAATTTTTGAAAATGCCAGATCTTTACATATGAAATGTGCACAGGAAATGTATAAAGGTGACAGGATGAAGGACTAAACACAGATAAAACAGACAGGATTTCATGCAATGAAAGAGAAAACAACAACCTAAAAACCTCTTCAAAATACCCCAGGCCCTTAAAGCAACCTGTGCTCAGAGCAGAACCTTCTTGTGTGTGAAACTTGATTGCTGAAGATGACCACTGAAACATGACACAGAGACATTTAATAAAGTTCAGTGTTTAAATTTGAGAAAGTTCAAGGAGAAAACTTCACAACAGGAAGCATTTGCTACAAAGAAGCATTTATTGAAACCCTGCACACAAATAGGTTCTCTCTGAGTATTAACACAATACCTTTACTGGTGGAGATGTCTAATGGCTTCCACCTTCTTTGACACCATGTCACAACTTAGTTGTTCTAATACAGAAATGCAAAATGATTTGTTTAAAATCTGACCTTCCAGATTTTCAATTCTTTCAATGTTGTTCAAGGCTACATTTAAATATTCCAGCTTCTTTAGTTTGCCCACATTTTCTGTAACACAACAGAGATCCATTATTTCACTGAAAAGGACACTATCATCTCACTTGCTCACTTTACTTCAAAGAAAGAATAAAGCAGAAAAATAGGAAGAACAAATCAGAACGTGCATAAAGTTTCTGGGAATTAATATTTTAATATTCACAAAAAATATAACAACAAAAAATTCTCTGAAAACACAAATTAAAACCATAAATAAACAGAATTAAAAGAAGTTAAAACAAAGCCTATAAGCACATTTTCATAACAAATCCGTAAGACACATATCTAAAGCATAGTGAAAACATGACAAATGTAAAAAAGAATGTGCTGTGAAACTCACAAAAGGCCATACTTAGACAAGCTTAGAAAATTAGAGCTTTACACCTATTTATACAGAAAATATTGGGGTTTAGTACATATTTAAATTTTTGAGATCTTCAATCTACAGGTTGAATGCAAAAAACTTCCTCCCCTCTTTTTAAAACTTTTACAAATAAGGATTTCTCTGAGTTTAGTATGAACAAATCACAGACACACACACTCCCCTAGCCTGAAGCTTAATCTGTATTATTTTCACCATGACCCATAGGAATTGGCAGGTGAGTGGGGAGCATTTTGTCTTTTGAACACAGAAAGGGGGTAAAGAGAGAATTGGGTAGCAACAGTCTTCATCACTCCCAAAAATGTCTGAAAAATGCAAAGATCACTTAAGATACGTGACACACATGTCAGAGACTTATATTTGACACAAGGTGAACACAACAGCTGGTGTCATAGTTCACCAATTTCTTCCCAATCAACACATTTTGAAGATGTGACTAGAAAATCTGCCCAAAGAAGTCACAAAGTTTACCTCAAATTCTACTTCCTGAGCTGCACTGAGTAACTGCTGTACAAACTGTGCATGGTGAGGCAAACCAGCAAGCTCCCTCAAGCAGAGGGAGCTTCATCTGACAAGAGCAGATCACGTCTACAGCTGAGTTAGTTGTCCAGGCTCTTCAACAATCAATAAAGAGAAATAGGCTGTTCAAGGTGCAATTTGTCTTACCTTAAATTGGCTGTCTAGAACCACTGAATCAAATCATGCACAAAAATTTGCCTTTTCTTCATCATTCGTTACAAAGGGAGGATACAGTCACAGATACTGTAATTTGCAGACAAAGATGCCTACAAATTTGGTGACATGAATCCTAGCACTTAGTACTAAGGCCTTGGACATGAAATTAATTCCTCAGCAAGAACTTGCGCAGCTTAGGTTGGATATTTGTTTTTCTTACAGTATTTCTGTCATGGCACTCCCTGTACACAGTTGGGTATTGGTATCTTGGGGTTTTTTTCCATTTACAGAAGAGAACCAGGACTCATCCATACAATCTTGTTTAGCAGACAAGTCTGATCTTGAGGGCTGCATAAAGGTTTTGTTTAGGAGAAGAAAGGACACATCCCAAGAGAGCCAATACAAACCATTACATGATGATATTCCAAAGCGTGCTGGGAACTGCTGCGTCCTCTGCAAGGAGATGTTGGCATTCACTGGGAAGAATTGCTGCTGAAATTCAATATTTTGTAACATAACCCCTGTTGGCAACACTTTTGGTCACCACTGTAGGGTGGGGACTCTGGTTTGTCTGCTGTGTTTGTTTTGCTTTTTTTCCCCCATTTGTTACTAAGGTGTTACCTTGGAAAGCCACTCCACTCTACAAAAATCTATGGTTCAGTAAGTTGCACACTTTTCCAACTCCTACAATTAGATTAAGATAAAAATTGCATGTCTTAAAAATGAAATTGCTGAAAAAATCTTATGTCCAAAAAGCAACGATCTGAGTACATCCCATACTAATGTAATGGAGGCCTAAATATTGACAGAAACGCCACAAGATGAAATCTTGTGCCTCGTTAAGGACACAGTAGCAGAGAAGAAACCAACTTCTTTTAGTCCCAGTTTGATGGAGGAAAGCAGCATAAAGCAGTTTCAAAAAACTTATTCTCTCAGAGAGAAGATTCCTTCCTTCTAAAAAATGCAGATGTACCAGTGCAGATACAGTTTCCTGATGAGCCACCCCAGCGAACTTAAAGGACTTGTCTACAAGCCCTGAGCACAGAATTTCATCTTAAACCTTTCGTATTTTTTGATTTCCTCTTAAAGACCTTCAAAGAGATATGCAAATACAATATCTGAACACTTTCAACACACTATCAGTAGAGTCTAAGCTTTTCCAGCCCAAGGCTTGATGTCACATCTCAATAGAAAAACAAAGAAACAAGTGAACCTATCCCAAAAAACACAAACCATATGGAATTGTATCTTCTCCTCTGCAGGGAGACCATTGAGACTTTGCTGTATAAAGTTTGGTTTATGCACAAAAGCAAGTATTTTATCCAAATGAAAATTATTTCATTGTTAACAAAAAAATATCATTTGCATAAAAACTGAATTTAAAAATGAGCCTGAAGAGAGCTAATCCTATGATATCACAGTATATGCTAAACTTTGTCTGTCTGTTTGCCACAAAGACAGGATATGTAAGTTATATCTTGATTTTTTTACTATTTTAATCACTAGGTGTTCCACACTCATATCCTAGTGACTTGTATCTCAGTTGTATCTTTTCTCTTGCAAATTTCTGAGCTTCTTAGAAATTCCATAAAAAACCAAGCAAGGAATACTTACAGGAACACATCCACAAAGCACTTTTCTTGGTTACTCACTGTACATTCCCTTACAGTGTAACACAGTACTTTTTTTTCCTGATTTCAAAATTATGCATGTAAATTCATTTTAAAAGAAACACATCCAGCAAACACTTACCAATTTTGGGAATTAGATTATTCTGAAGATAGAGAATTTTTAAATCTCGGCACCATTTGTCAAGATACTCTAGTTTTTCTATTTCCTGCTGATGTAAAGAGATTTCTTCCAGTGAAAAAATTTCACAGTTGTTATGTTCTGCACATCTTCTAACAAGATCTTCAGTGACTGAAAGAAACATTACATGTCATATTTCCCCTTAGTCATTTTCTGCCATCTGACTTATGATCGACTTATAAATTCATTAAAGTGTTTTCCTTCAGCATATCAAGGAGCTCAGTAGGAAAACCAATACAAATAAAATCTGCAAGAAAAGATATTGAGTACCAACCTCCAACCTCTCTGCCACAGTAAACATCCTTTGTGAAACACACTCACACCACCTGTAACGTTTGGCAAAATCCGTCTGAAAACTGCTGAGTCTTCCATAAGAGTGTGACACAACCCCTGCAGAAATCAATCCAGCAGCCACTATTTTCTGCATAGCTTGGGTTGCAGATTGATTCACACAGACAAGAAATTGAGTGTTTGATGCTGTTTTATTTCCAGATGCCAGATGTTCACGACACAGAGAGCAGTGGGGGGGGGGATGGGGGAGGGAAGTGAACTGACTGGAGTGTGTCACCATAGCCAGCACAGAAAAAAAGCAGGAAAAATGTTGCAAGTGGGCAGATATTTTTTTTTTATGGCAAAGCCATAACTAATTTATGGTTATGAATGTTTATGTTAGAATGGAATGTATACCTGGGTATTTCTTAGGCACTACCAGCTCATTAGCAGCCAGCAAAGGAGTTTCAGTGGCTGAAAAACAGCAGAGACCTGGGTTTAGAGTGATCATGTAGCAATATTTAATGCCAGGCAATCTTTCAAAGAGTGGAAAGGCTCTGTATAATGAAGGTAAAAAAATTCTGTAAGAACTCTTGAGCTAGATGTTAGTACTTTGTTTCCAGCCCACTGCACCAAAAAATGCTGGCATTTCCCTCTCCTTGATGAGCAGTGAACTATAGTGAAGTACTGACAGAAAAACTAGTGGTTTATTAAATCAGCAAAGGGATTTCCATGGTTGTTAATGCCAAAAAAAAACTCCCCCACAAACCCCCAAAACAAATCTCTCCTGCAGAAAAAAAATAATCCTCTCAAAAAGACTCTGAAGAAAAACAATTAAAAAGAAAAATTATACAGAGATTTGTGAAAACAAACTGCTCCTGCCATCCATTAAAAAAGTATTTTAAAAAGTATGCTTTATCTCAGGGATGTTTTGTGAAATAATTGAGTTTTATTAATAGTCCTGGAATGGCTGCACACATTCACAGAGACCAGTCTGCTGCAAACTGGGCAAATGATGCAACAACACAGCCCAAACTCGAGTGTCCCTGCAGCTCCTCTACCTACAGGCTTTGGGAAAGGAGTCAAACTGGTTTTGCACATATTCTATTATTTATAGATGGCCAGGCTTAAATCTCCAGTCTGCTCAACAGAGTTTCCTGTGGTATGATTTACAAAATTAAATGTGGTGATACTGATATTGATGTAAGGAGGGGGTTCCTGTCTGCACATAAATCATACTGGGAAGGTCTCTGTTTTTCACTCTTGGGGCAGGTTTGCTGCATCTGAACAACCCCCTTCCATTCAACAGACTTATTTACTGAACTTGATTAAAGTAACAAAGAGGGGAAAAAAAGTAAATAATTATGACTAAACACTTTAATCTTCACAGAAAACATGAAGAACACTGCCATTTCTTGGCAAGTCTGCTGGAAATTAAAAAGGAAAAAAAAGTCCTGCTTACTATTGTAAGTGTAGCTATTTCCAGGTAATTTTGAGCAAGGAAACAATGTTCCACAATCTACATGCACTGGTGGCAATATTATGCTCTAAACCTTTTATACAAAGAGAAGTCATGCAACTATTCCTGCCAGTTTAATTACAGATAGATTTGCCTTTGCTGATGAAAATTCAAATTATTGTCGCAGCAATTATGCAAAAATGTCCACTTCCATCACCAGATGGTTTGCAAAGCAGAGACAATCATTCACAAGAGAAGCTACAGTGGAGCTTTAGAGACCTATTTTCAGGTCCTGCTGTAGGCAACTGAGTGAATACTTGACATGTTTTTATGCAATCTAGTTCATTTAAGAGGAATGAGGGAAACAAGCTTGCAACAAATTTTAAATATAATTTTAAATAACAGCGTTTCCAAGACAAGGAAAACACATACTGAATTCACTGAGAAGTTCATTAATCAGATTTTCTGATGTTGTGTCTAGTAACAGGAGATTGGACCAGTGACCTGAGGGATCACAGCTGCTCCCAGGTTCCCATGAACACAGGAGGAAATAAAGGATGGCATCAATCAACAGGAGATAACAGATCTTGAAGATCTTACAGCTGGGCTTCCAAAAATCATGTTTTACTCAAAAAAAGGAAGCAGACATGAAGGATAACATTAAAAAATAGAAAAAATAAGCAGGTGGACAGCTGCAGGTGTATCTCAAAGCAGTGGGGGAAGCTGCATTTCAGAAAAGTGAACTATCCAGCTATTATTTTAAGACTCAAATTCATGCAGTGCTGTTCAAGAGATAAAGGTATTCTCCTTCAGGCAATGCCTGCTCCAAGAGGGCACCTGCCAGCTTCATGCAGGGAGAAGGAGTTCCTTCCCAAAGCACCGTGTTAGCCCAGCACGGGGCTGGCAGTCCAGTGAGGATATACAATCAAAAACGATTACAGGAAAAGTCAACAGGAAGGCAACTCCTCCATAGCTTTTCTTCATGAACGGTAGGTGTGAACACTCAGTCTTTCAAGTCCTACTGCTGTACCTGGAACAGATGGTCCATTGGCAAGTTAAGAGTCTGGAGTACTTTAACCTCATTTAGGGGATTGCCCCAGGCTCAGACATCAGCCGTCCTGTCCAGCATCTCCCCTTGCAGGGCTGTAACACACTCAGAGGGGTCCCCTCATTTTAGGGCCGCTCGAGGGGCTGTTTTGGGAGACAAGAGCACCCCTGTGCTGTACGTGGTGGAATAAAATGGGTGGTTATTGCCAGGGAGGACGGAAACCTGATAATCAAGCCAAGGTGAGGAGAGCAAGGGAGGCAGGAGGGGAGGGGGCCAGTGTGAGACGGAACATGAATCACAGGATCCTCAATGTTGGGATCTTTTTAAGTTAATCGGGACCAACCCAGCGCTGCCAAATCCACCGCTATACCACGTTCCTAAGTGTCACATCCACGGGCTTTTTAAACACCTCCAGGGATGGCCATTCCACATTTTCCCGGCCAGACACGGCCCTTTCAGTGAAAAAAAAACAAACAAAACCAACAACAAAAAACAAACAACAACATCCCTAATACTTAATCTAAACCTCCTCTGGCATAACCTGAATCCATTTCCTCTTGTCCTGTCTCTTGTTACCTGGGAGAAGACACCACCCCCCGCCTGGCTGCAGCCTCCCTCCAGGGACTCGTAGAGAGCGACAAGGTGTGTCCCCCCTCACCCTCCCAGCGCTCTCAATGGCTCCTCACCACACCTGCTCCAAACCCTCCCCCAGCTCCGCTACCCCTGGCCCGACACGAAGGAGGTGTCCAGGGCGCGGGGCACGTCCCGGGCAGGGGGAAGGGGCCGGGGCCGGGAGGGGAGCGGCCCCTCCGACACTCACTCCGCACCATGGTGGCCCCGCGGCCGCCGCCGCCATCACCGGACGCCGCCGCGTTGCCGCGGCAACGGGCCCGGGCGGGCGGCGCTGAGGGCGGCGCGGAGCCGCCTGTTGTTATCCCTAAGTTTTACCGCTGGTCCGGACGCCTTTCATTGTCTGGGAAGGCCTCTATGAAATGCCTCGGGCTTAAATCTTACGTGTACCCTTTGCGTGGTGCTTTTGTCCTCCCCGTCCTGTGTGCTCGACAATTGGGTTGCCTCACGCTTTTTGGGTGTAAAGCGTGTTTTCCGTTGTTCGGGGAGGCAGCCTGTTCCTGATTCACAGCATCATGGGATTTTAGAATTAGAACCGTTTAGATTGGAAAAGACCTCTAAAGTATCCAGCCATTAACACAACACTGCCAAATCACCACTGACTCGTGTCCCCAAGTGCCACATGAACGCGTCCCTCAGATTCCTCCAGGGATGGTGACTCCACCATGGGCAGCCTATTCCAATTCCTGATGGCAATTGTCATCAGAGCAAAGTGGAAACAGCAGGAAAGTCAGTCTGTGTTTCCTACCTCTTTGCTAACACAGGTCTTCATTAACCTAAAGGTCTAATCAAACTTAAAAGTAATTTTCTATTAACAGGAAATTCACATGTAAGTTTAAATAAAGCTGTAGGATTTTTTTAAATTATCGAGTTCATTTACCTCTGATGTAAATGAAACTCCCCACAGGCACTCTACGACTTTGGACCTGTATTGTGGATTAGGGGATAAGAGTATGAAGGTGTCATTGAGTTAAAGCTACTGAGTTTTGTGGAGTTGAGACTCAAAGGAGGAGAAGTAGTTTATACACTTTATTATAACTCCATGGTATTTGTCCAGGCCTGTGTGACTGGCTAAGTATCAAATCCATGCCGAGTACAGGGATGTTTGCACAGCTGGTTGGGTGTCAATCCACAGAGCCACGGAGATTAACGGAAGGCCACTGCTTCTGCTCCCTGCCCACTTACATCAAACTGCCTCCTCAAATAATTACTTTTATAGCTACTCTTTTTGTTAGTACTAGTAATTTTTCACTTGGGATTAGAGCTTGCAATCAAGGTAATCAATTTCAATAAACAGAAGAAGAAAACAGTCTTGTTCTTGCTGTTGTGAAATGTAACGCTGATAGAATTTTGCTTTCACTAATGAATAGAATCCATATTGTAAGCAGTTTTAGAGTTATGCTTTGATTAAATGAATAGGATTCATATTATAGTGTTTAGATATGTTAGTAGTGTAATCTAAGATATGGTGAGCTCTAATGAGCCCTTCCTGCTCAAGGTCATTAGAACAAGGACACATTGTTCACTCCCTGAAACTTTGAAGGAACACAGACACCTTTCTGCAGTAAATCTCTCCAGGATCTCCTGGGTAGGCCATAAATTGGTCCACCAGAAGATAACGCCACCTTCAGAGCCAATCAAGGAAGGCTCATGCCAGTTTTTCCAGGAAAGTTGAAAAGTTCAAAATGAGGAAGAGTGTTCTGCTTCAGTCTCAAGACCCTCAAAAAGCAATAAAATCCCCCGGACCTAAATTCCCGAGGGGAGGAGAAAGGGGATGTACCTATGTAAATAATTTCCCTCCTACCTCAAAGAAATTGTAATAATCCCACCCGCTTTTGTGCCAATTTTGTTGTAAAAACCTGACCTGTCTGAGGGCCCTTTGTGACTCTGACTTGGACACCAACCAGGTCACGCGCTCAGGGCTGATTGCCTTTGTTTTATAATAAATTGCTTTTGAAAATTAAAATAATTGTGGGCCCGTTTCTCACACTGTGTACAATATTTTAAATGCTGTGCCTACATTGTATTACATGGAAATATTTACATTATTTTGTTATGCTGAAAACAATGGGGGGGGGCGATTGTTCATCCCTTTTGCAGAGAATCTATATGATAGTTCTGAAGAAAAATACAATCTGCATTTAATTAAACTGCTAAATACTGTCATTTGTGGGTTGGCCTTGGCTGGATGCAATATAACTACCAGATGTTTTTTCACTTTCTGGCCTCAACAGAAGAGAGGGAGAAAATATGAGAAGCTCATAGATTGAGATAAAGGCAGGGACATCACACAACAATTACCATCGTGGTCAAAACAGATTAATTCATTTACTGCCAATTAAACAGAATAGGATAGTGAGAAATAATAACAAATGAAAACACACCCTCTTTAAATTCCTCCCTTCTTCTCAGCTCAGCTTCACTCCAAACTCCTTTACTTTTATGTCCCAAGTAAAGCCATGATTTGTTTTAATCAGTATATATGTAGGTCCTGTTTGACAAATATCGTTAAGATACAGGATTACTTGTTTAAGCAGGTAACTCCTCACTTGTGATGAGCAGAAGTATTCTCTGTACACCAGTGACTGAAAAGTCCTCAGAGTGTGTTTGTTTTTGTCTTGTCAAGAACAGTTTTGTTTGTGACTCAGGGCTAAATTATTCAGGAAGACAGAAAGTAGTATTTTGGAGCATGTGTTTGCAACACACTGGTCCTGACCTGATGGCCTGGGACACACAGGGCAAAGCTAGAGGCTGAAGTAGGTTATTCCTTGTGTTCACTATTTTCACACAGTTACTTTTCACCCAAGTTATGTACTAAGAGCTTTAGGTAGCACAAGCCCGAAATCTTAGCATGAAGCAATGTACATGCCAGAGAATGCAATGAACCACATCACAACCAGGAGAATGGAGTTGAAAAGGAAGAAAAAAAGTCCCATCTCGCATGCCTTTCCTGAAGAAATTCACTTTATCACTTTAATACAACTTCATTTGTTAAATGCGTAAAAAAATGCAATACATTTCTATGTCATGACAAAAATAAGCTTTATAGCATTATTATTTCAGAACATCAGAAGTATTTTGAACATGTGTTGACTCCCATCAGTATAGACCCATGTAAGGTGCTACAGTCTCAGCAAATTGATATCCATGGACCACGTGCTGTTGAAATGCTGCAGCTCAGCTGGTGGAAATCAGCTGATGGATACTCACTCAGAATCTGAACCTATTTATTTCCATTTATTTCCTACTAAATTATTTTAAAAATATGTTTTATTTTATTTTTATATGATGATAAGTAACTTAGTAACTGTAATAAAGCAAGGCTTATGTTTGTACCAAGGCACCAATACATCCTTCCCAAAGAGCACACAATTTACAAGGCCAGACATAAGCTCACAAATAGCAAATTTGCTGAAATATGTGCAATTCCTAACAATAATAATCTTCATTACATTACAACACCCTTAAATACAGGAAGAAGTGAGAACAAGAACAACTTTACTGATGTGTAAATGCCAGGGATAGGGAAAAAAAAACCCAACATGAGAAAACATCAAAAAAGAAGTAATATAAAATGAAGTAACACTTTTGCTCAGTGTATATTAAAATGTTCAAAGAAGTTTCCAAAACAGTGCAACCAATTCACAAAAACATACATCAAAAAGCAGACTCTGCAGAACTGGATTAAATGGCCATAACCTGTATTCTGTACATGTGTTTTATTCCATATCATATTTTTTAATTAAAAGATACTAATCTTTGTATAGGTTTGCTTCTATGAGTAATGCTTTCATGATAACTACAAGCAAGACTTGCTCACACACTAAGAACGTTATAAACTAAGGGATGCCATCAATATTATCATCTTCAACATGAAATTCCCACTATAAAGCACTATCTGATATATATACTCAGGAATGGCCCTGAAATTCAGCTGAACACAGCGAAAAATGAGAGTTTAAGGTGTAACGATAAAATTTATTTTAAAAAACATAATAAATGGTATGAGATAATAGACAAGGTGTTATAAATCTATATCTTGAAGTTTCTATTTGATTCTCTTTTTCTAAATAAGGTGTCACATTAAAGTGGAATAAGAGTTTAATCACTGAGGGAAAACCCCATGAAATTCTAGTTGTTTTCTGTCTTTATAGTTGTGTCAGTCATTAACCAATAAGTGGTTTTACTTTGCTGGAATTACATTTCACGATTATCCTTGGCTTGGTACTGTAGTCAACAGAAGCTGCAAATACTAATTACCTCTGAAAGTCCGGATTTAAACATTTAGGTTGGAAAACAGTTTTTTCAGTTTTTCATCAGACAGATCCTGGCTTCAGTTTTTTCACCCAACAGGAATGAACATGTAATTGTGCCTCTTTTCAGAGAAAACAGATGAGGCATGTTTTTTATGTCCTTTGGAATATATGGAGGGGAATTGTCAAAGCCAACCAGTCTGATAACGGAATAAAAATTTGTTAATTCCACATTAATGAATATCAAGGAGGGCAGATCTTAACAAATCCTGAGCATTTTTATTTTTAACCCTTGAGCTCCAGTTGGGAAATTGCCCTATAAATTCCTTCTCTCCAGATCAAAATAATTCTATTTTACAGTTTGTATTTATTAATAGATTTATTAATAGATTATAGCAATTCATTTTTGACCAAATTTTTTACAATCTGGATCAGCTTTTTGTTCAATAGTTTACAGTGACCTCTGTTTTTCTAGTTTTCAGCGTAATTGCAGTGTTAGACTTTTCTCTCAATATGGGATTTAATTTTACAGATTATTCCAAGAGGTTATTTGACACTAAAACTTTTATAATCCCTTAGGTTTAAAAGTGCATTTAGTTATAGACGTTTCATAAATAGGCATAAAATAGGTAACAAAATATTTATACATTCTACACAATGCTTTTTACTCTCAGCTGTCTCCATAGTTTAAATAAGAGGAATTATTTAATGATGACAAAATTATCGAAGTGCATTAAAAACAAGTAAATATGAGGATGAGTATTGTAAATACTATGTTAGTTACATAATACATCAGTTTTATGAAGAACATTCCATTGTCATCATTTAATGAAAGTATAAAACCTGGTGTTATTATATCAAATGGTCTGTCTTCATATAGTTAATTTAATGCACTGGAATAAAGTAAATGACAATGAAAATTGGTAATGTGGGTGGAATTTCCCTCTATAAGCTCTTAATGCTGAGTTTTTGATGCTTATCTTCAAAATATAACCAGCATGTATTTACCTTTTGAAAGAGAAATGTCCATTTTAACTTCAAGTTCTCTTTTCCTCATTCCAACATTTTCTTGTATTTTTGATGCTAGAAGTATAGTTACAACTTCCTTGAGTTTGGCTTAGATGCAGAGTTGGACAGATAGTGGTGTTTTAGTTATGTAGATTCTTTCTGCACCAGAGCCTTTGGCTTGTGCGGTTTTTGCTGCTGAGTTTTTGAATCCCTGTCATTCCACCTGCCAGCCTGATTGTACCCGTGGGCAGACCCAGCCCTTCCACAGGCAGTGTTTCAAGTCCGTGCTAGCATTGCTTTTAGCACGCCAGGGGACAAGTAGACTAGAAGCAACATGAGTGACTGGGTGGGCAATAGCATCCTCATGCTTGGTAGTATCATCGGTTTTTTGCATGAGAAGACAAAATCCACACTATTCTACCTGAACCGGCATACAGAGAGGTATTTTAAGAAATATTATTAAGAGCTTGGAGTTACAAGATAACAGATTTTGGTTACCCACGGGCTCTGTGTGTAGCTTAGTCTCTGTTGTAGCAAAGATACAAGATGAAAAATAGGGCTTAGCATTTCCAGAGTAAAGTTACTACCTGAAGGTCTCTCATATCTTGTACGTGATTCCAGGTAAGGGAGACTCAGCATTGCTTCTCCACATCCTGGAAAGTGCTTTCACTCCAGTAATATTTCTTTCTTCCCTTTTTGTTTTCTCTTTTCGTCATGCTCAGCAAAAAGCCCCAAAGGCAGTGCATACACATGATATAATAAAGCTTCTGAAATATGTTATCACATGTACTCAGCAAATATCCAAATTCACTATATTTGACAGCATGTTGTTACAAGACATTAATGTGTTAAATATGGGATAACATCATTTTTTATTAAGAAAAAATATTTCATGAAGATTAGAAAATACTTTTTAACATCAATTTATTATCAAAATGCTTGTAGAACCCATAAGACTTCACTGACATAAGAGACTAACTATAGGTACAGCAATTTTTTCCATGATTGTTTTCAGATAGTCACCAAGGAGTAAAGCTTCACTCACATTTGACCAGACTAAAAATAAAGCTAAAATAATTGTATTTTGGAGGAAGAATACTAACAAATCTTATTTTTTGCCGCAGGAACATGTATAACGATGGCCATAAGGAAGTATCCAGGAGTTCAATGCTGAAGAGCTGAGGAAAAGAAATTTGAGGAGGAGGAAAAATGAAAACTGCTATTGAACTCATTTTGAAATGTACAGAAGCAACAACTCTGCTTTCAAGTTTTCATGAAATACAAGAGACAAGATTGCTTTGAACTGTGGGAGGTCCTGTCTCACAGTAACCTGCGTCAGTCGGTATTTAGTTTACTCCTGCTTGGGAGCAAGTGCCAAATTCTTTACTCCATCCTGTAGTACCTGCTTTGGTTAACATTGATACTGCCTTTCAAAATCAGAGCCAGTTTTCAAGCTCTGGTGTTGCAGCCCTTACATAAACAGTTCCACTCACTTTAAGAAGTGCCATATGTAGCATCCATGGCTTGGCACACTGAGTAGGACGTCTTTTTTCACCATAGGCTTTAGCAAGTCTTCAAAGTGATCAAATGCCTGCACTCCTTTCTAAAATACTTTGTTCCCAGGATTAACACCCTCCTTCTGAGGGCTGACTGAAAGGTTTTCCAGGTTGTGTCTGCAGCTGTGCAGAAGCCTTTAGACCTCAGAAGCTGAACTACACTCAACCAGGAAACTGATGAAGAAGGCTGTTCCATCCACATTATAAGGAACACCAACCTGGGCACAGCTCCACTCAGTTCCTTCTTTTCATTGTTATGTTTACAAATGAAAGGCAAATGAAATAATGGGACCAGGGCTGGGATGACCAACTCCAAATACATCTGTGCTCTTGTTTTAAGGGTTTGAGCTGCAGCAAGGCTTGATAAACAGAAACTGGAGTCTGAGATGAGGCTTTAGTGAAAAAGAAGAGGGAATAGAACAATCTGTAAGTGTTTTTCAAATATTCTGGGCTGATTCATGTTGATGCTGCTTCACTGCTTCAGTGGAATGCTACCAAGTCAGAGCAGCACAGCACCTGGTCCTGCTGTTCAGTTCAGACTTGGAAAGGGAAGACTTGTTTTGCCTGTTACTGAAAAAACATGTTTTCTCTGGGCTGAAGCACAGCAATTGTTAACAGCTTACACTACTCAGCCACAGTTGTCAAACAATTTAAAAGATATTTAATCCAAATGAAACAAAAAAAGGAGTTGTGGGCACCAAAGTGGAGAGTAACTTGCAGTGGAAGCCTTCTTTCAATGAAAAGTCCATGGAACTTTTCTGACATGCTTGAACTCTGTTTCATAACATGGCTCATCCCCCAAAATACTGAATTCTTTCTAAACTTAAACATATACTCACCAATTATTCTTTATTTCTTATTATTTTCTGTGCGGGGAAAACAAAAGAATACATTTTTATATTGATTTAAACCAATTTCTTATAACCAGTATATATTCTATGTCCTATCTGACACATTTAGTTAAGCTGTAAGACTACTTATTTGAGCAAGTAACTTCTTACTTGTAATAAGCATAAAATTCTCTGTATACCTATGACTGAAAAGCTGTCTGAGTGTGTTTTGAAGAACAGGGTTTTTTATGACTGAGGGCTATTCAGGAAGATGGAAAGCAGCACTTTCAGAGCATGTGTTTGCAACACACTAATCCTGATGGCTTTGGTAGAACCAAAGTTTTAGGGACAAATGACATAGTAAAAAAGTGTGGTACACCATCCTGTCTAGGATGATGTGCTAAGCCCCTTGGATGCTCAAAAAGTGAGACTATCATTGCAATATGTCTCTCCAAGATGTGCCTTGCTATTTCTAACTCCCAACATACTCAATTGGAAGCTAAAAGATCTGTCAGATTGCCTTATTGCCCTTGAGATACACTGAACTCCTGAACCCAGACAGCTTCAGAAACAAAATTCTTTTGAGCTTCACTTTCACCCCACAAAAATTGAGATAAGCCCAAATATTTTAGTCCTACTAGCATTTTAGACATTTAGAATTTTCTGATGCGTAGAAAGTGAAAGACTAGAAATTCATCAATCCAGCACATCCATACGTGCTTTCAGTGTGAAGACCTATGTGTGAGCTTCATCCAAAAATGGAATACAGGCCTTCTAAACATGTAAGAATTTTTCTCCAGACGGATTTAAAAGCTACAGCTCTGTGCAACACTTCAAAATAATGCAGTCTGAAACAGCAACATCAGCACCTTTATTCAACTTATCAGACTGATTTAATTCTTGTCTCAAAGACATTTATCAGATTGAAGTAATAGCCAAAGGTAAGTGCTCCTGAACTTAATACAGCATTGGTTAGTGGGGCCAACTTATACCAATTCTAAACCCTGGAAGGTTGGGATGGGGCTAGCATCATAATTAGCTGGTTTTATTTTTTCCAGTTAAAAAAAAAAAGGCTCAGTTTGGTGGCCTGAGAGTGGACTTTCGTTTAAGACTTGAAAGCACACCTCTGGATTCATTAGTTAGTCTTCTTGGTCTGTCCATGTTACAACATAAATCATTAAGTTGGTCATCCTTTTCTGCTAACATATTAGGTGCTACAACATTTATTGCACATTATGAAAAGGCAGGTTTTCAAAATTAGCAGAAAGTTTCTATGAATACAAATCAGTAACAGAAAAAGCCAAATACTCCAACAATAACTTCAGATCTTGCCTTCTATCATCAGACATGAAAACAACAACAGGAATCTCTCCTTCCTCTTCTTACTGTAAAATTTCTAAATCCTCTATTCATACATTACAGTACAGCCACTTACCGAAACTTTGTGGTTTTGAAAGATGTGTCAAGACTGAAGAAAGATGACACAGCAACGTCTTGGTACATAAGAACTGTGAAATTCAAATGCAAACTCCTGTAATAGATTGGAGGTTACATTCTGTCCCCATTTGCCCATATACTGCTCTTGTTAGTATCAGTAACACCCATGAATATACATCCAAGGATGGATTTTGTTCCTCAGTTGTGACTTAGTAAAAACACTGTGCTGTATATAAAGAAATTCTGTACTTACAAACTACAATTATTAACAAGAAAGTGGCAGACAGTCCTCCCAGAAAATATCTGAAAACATAAAAACACCCAGATAGGTTAGAAAAAGCCAAGGGATGCATATTGGATGAAAAGAGGTGAAGCCTGGGTGGAAGGAAGTGAGAAGGTACTTGCAGATGATCCCTCTGAACTCTGGTAGCTGAACTGCAATTTGAAACCAAATTACTGAAACTATTGAGGGTAATCTAGAAAGAAAGACCCCAGCATTCCCAGACTGAGAGAAACATCCATTTAGAAAGACACGGATCCATTCTGATTCTTCTCAGCCTTCCAAAACACCCTGTCCAAGCACACTCAGAAAGGTAATTTTCATATCTGCAAACATATTTCTTATTTTTGTGTATATCTGTTTAGCTCAGATATTTGCCTGCATTGACTATCATGTGAAAATATATTTTTGCAGTACGATACATGGAACACTTTGGAAATGTGATCTTAAATTTAAGATTTATTCACCAATTGAAATTATATAAGAACTCATGTCAGAAACAGCAAATAAATAAAAATTACCTTGTACATATTGAAATTATTAAACACACGATCACTGTAATCATCTGAGAAAGGACATTTTGCACTGTCCTGGATTCTAAAATAAAAATATAGAAAATAATTTTAATGGGTTTTCAGGAAAGTAAATATATGACAGGAGGTGTTTTGAAAGACTATCTTCAGCCTGTGAGACCAGTCTCTTCAGTTCCTTTTTAAGAGAACTCGCCTAGAGTGATTTAAAGCAAAAACCTAATTTTCATGCTATGGGTGTCTCTCAGGAGTCTTTTTCCCCCACAACCAGAGACACTATGCCCTCCATGCTTTCAGAAAACAAGCCTTTCTGCATAATTGCGTTTCAGTTTTTGTTCTCATGCCCTTTCCTCCATTTTCCTCTTCACTCCACTTTTTTCTTCTGAAAAATGGAAGAGGAAAGGCTGTGAGCAGGAGGGAACAAACAAGTAAATAGCAATTTTAAGATTTTGGGTTTTTTAAGAATTCATGTCAAAGATATGTTTTAGGAAATTAATAATATTCTGCAAGGAGCCAAATTCATATTTTTAATGTATTATCAGTTGACTCTAAAAATGAGGTATGTCAGAATAAGAATGTAACATACCTGCCTTGCTCAGGGTCTCTTCATTTGCATTTATCAGAAATGGAGAGCAGGATTTTGAAATACAAAATGGTTTCTCAGACTGAAGAAACTCATCATCTTTGGTGAAAGATGCTCCATTAGATGCTGGAGCTTGCCTTTGTGACACATGGTTATTATATCCAGAAGAAAAGTCTGAATCACCTACAGAAAGTGGATATGTAACTGAGATTGCACAAAAGAAAAGCTTTGAGACTTTGTGTTAATGAATTTGGCAGAGAGCTGGTGGGGGACTAATTACTTAATCACAGGAGAGGTTCCAAATTGTTGTGGGTAGGGAATTGGCAGGTACAATGTATGCAAAAGAAAATATGCAGAGTAAAGACAAAATTGCACAGAACATAACAGAGTTATTGAAAGAGCCAGGTGAAAGCAGACAGTGCCAAATATTAATCACACCAGAATAAACATCACTGGTGATGATTTTGGATTCAAGTTCAGTCTAAAAATGCTTTTTAGGTGCAAAGGCCTCTGGGGACTCACACTCTGGTTTAATGCCAGGAGCTCTGTTCTCCACTTAGAATTCTGTTGTGCATCTGTCCTTTACCTGCACACCTCGGCAGACAAACCCTGCAAAACTTGCAGGAAGAGATACCCAAAGTCCTACTAAATACATACAGTAATGTTGTAGCTTGATTACCTTGTACCTGATCAGGGCTTACCAATATCACTGCGACTGGCTTCTAGTTTACTACAGCCATCAGGCCAAAAATCATCTACATGGGAGTAATCCATATTGCTGGGAATGGTGGAGCTGAGCCATGAGCTGGAAGCACTGAGATTGAACAAGCTGTCAAGAGAGTGACGGATTTTCTTCCTCCGCCTGAATACACTAGAAAGAAAAGACGTATTGTCAAGGATAGAGCTAATTATTCTTGTTGAGCAGGGATAGAGATCTAAAACTTGCAGGAATTACATGAAAGAACCAGGTTCTGAGTGCTGCTCCTGGCCCTCTTTTTGACCTTGGGCATGTCACCACAAACAACTGTTGCACACCACAGTATGTCAGGGAATGTGCTGGCAGGAGGGCAGATCATGGTGTTGTGATACTGGAAATTGTGATACAAAATGATATCACAACTATTGGTCTCTGGTAATGTCTCATGCTACTCACGAGTTTCACCCTACCATGTCCCATTTGGGGTAGTGTGAATCCATAGAACTTCAACTCTTTTTGAACTGCATTTTATATACCTGACTAAACTGATGGTCTTCTGAAATCAAAATAAATTCTTCCTTGTGTAAGAATTCCAGGTCCAAATCTTTTTATTTATATATATGTATATATATATATACATTTGCGTGTTCTAGGTACAGATATATATATTTTTACATAGTTTTTTATTAGTCCTTTTCAGAGCAACACTCCATTGGCAAAATTAGCTGCAGCTCTCCTTTTTCTTTATGGCACGCAACTTCAATTATAGCAACAACTGTGTACTGAAGAGTGTTTGGGTAGTAAGACATGACTGATAATCAGGTTATTTCTCAAAAGAGAGCAATTGATATGTTCCCGTTCAGCAGCAATGCTGGTCTTATGCCAAGCAAAATGTAGACAGACACGCAGATACCTCTAGATAAGGCCAGAGATGTGGAGCCAATTTACACGGAGTAAAATCTGCATGTAGCTCACTTACCGAACTAAATTCTCTTTATATGTAACACTTGTGTGGGATGGTGTCAGTGTTACATTGCCTTCTTCATCAGGGAGAAAACTGTCTTCTGTCAAAATGTAATAACCATTAGAAAGCAGTCGAGGGCTGCGGCGACAAGTGGCAAGGGACCCTGTCAGAGGGTTTGTGGAACACTCATAGGCAGGATCATCATCCAAAAAGGCACAAGCAAAACTGAAAAGGAGAAGTGAAAGCCTCTAATTTAGTGCAGGTCTAGACAGAGCAAACCCCTGATTCAATAGCAATGAATTTACATTCCCAGCTGATGAGGGCTGGTAATGACATATTTTAAATTTTTGTGGATGTAGTATTACTTTTGTACTAGGGGGTTTCAGCCAGCAAAACTGTGCCCGTGTCACATTTTTCAGGGCTTCAGATTACAGGAGGGATATATGCCAGGGGAGCATTTCATGACTGCATGAAGCCAGCTTGAGCTAAGAAGTGAATGGTGTATTTCTGTGGCAGTGCTGTTGGCCAAGACTCCTGACAGACCTACACCTACCCAGAGCCATCAGGGGCATTCCAGCATTTTGCTTCTCTGGTCACTCTGCATGGCAGTAGCTGGTTGCCTCTGAAACAGGCAGGATTTATTTGCTTTTGTATAAGTGAAGATTTAAGGATATATGACTTTTAACTCTCACAAATCCTAGAATACCACACAGCTAGAACAACATGGAATAAAGTCTACACGTGACTTCATCCAGCACTGAAACCTGATTGACTTAGAGATGAAATTTAGCACAGGAAAATATACTATGTGGTATTTAAAATAGAAGTGAGTAGTGGCAGAGGTGAAAGAATCTAAATGTTGTAGACATTTTACTTAGCTTAAGTAAAATTGGATTTATGATTAGCCCTCTCTCCTCAACACCTCTGAGTTCCAAATTGCCATGTAGTGACATCATTGAAATAAAGGAAGACACTGGATTGATTCAGTGGCTGACCTGCGTTTCAGCAGCAGGTTTAACTATCCCATATGGCATGTCACAGAGGGATACAATAATTTCAGTGTAGAAAAAAGCAGATGGAAGAGAGATACTCCAAAACCTTGTAATTGCAAAGCCAGTGTTTCCAACTTCCACAGCAGTACTTCTGAACTTCCATTTAAAGCTGTAATTAAATTAATATCAGCACTAAATTCCTAAGTGGCCCCAAAGGGATTTTTACACAATCTACAGCAAAATAAAATTAAGCAAGTGCAACTTTCCTCAATACCTTGGAAAAATATGTTGTGAAAGACTGTGTTTATGCTCTCCATTAAATGCTGTTGAACCTGCAGAGGCAAAGGTGAAATAAGAAGTCATCATTACCATATTTACTGACAGGTACCATGTGCATACCAAAAAAATCATAAAAAACACTAAAAATGAAAAGGAAATTAAGGGAGGGATTAAAGGAGATAAAACAGATGAAAGAATGGGGGAAAGACACAGTGTTTATAGGAAACTCATCTCAACTGGGACAACACAGAATCAGAGCCAACTAAAATCAGATATTTGTGCTCTGCACAGATTAGACTTGAGAGAAATAATTACAGACATAAATACAATAACTGCAGTAATTTTAACGATGCTTTACCAGAAATCTGCTTCATGTCAAAACCTGTACATGTACTGGCAATAGATACAGAGTAGAATGGAAAGGTCAGTGTTACTATTACATTATATTTTTCAGATGAAAATTGCAGACATGGTACCACAGGCACTATGACAATGACAAATATTTGACAGTAATATTGTGGCAAGAGACTAAGGAAATAGGATTTGTCTGGATTACCATGGCTCGAGTCTGCAAAGTGCTGCTGGATGTTCAGCAGCTGACAGAATCAATCGTACAGAATACAAGCAATGGCTATGCATAGGGAGAATTTATATCTGTTATTACATGAAAAGATAAAAGATATGATCTTTCCCTATGCTACCTTGCCTCTCCTGAGCTTCAGACTTACAACACTATTAGTAAGTGCCCATCATTCACCTCCAAGAGGAGACAGGTCTAAGAGAATTTTATTTTTTTATGTTCAGTTATGAGCTGAGGCAAAGAAAAACCATCAGTGTCAGCGTTTCCACTTTGGTAAATTTGTTTATCCTCATTTAGAGCTCAGCTGTCAGTCACAGCCTTGGGACAAGGGGGGGGTCACCAAAAAAGAGAAGTAAAACCTTCAGGGTATTTTTACAAATCAGTCTTATTACTCTGCTCCCATAAATATTATTTTTCCTACCCTTAAAAAATTATCATGTGAAAATTATGCTGTAATGCTTGCAAAAATAAGGAGGACACAACAAAGAGTTGGTGGAGGTACAGAGAAATCAAGTAGCATCAGTCGGAACACCACAGAGCAAGTTGTACAAAGTGAGAGTGGTGCAATTAGCTTCTGAAATAATGTCTCTTCTTTTAGGCAAAAATCATGATTTTTAAAGGTGCAAAAATATTATGTTCAATACTGAGAAATCCATCTAAACTCTAAAAAAAAAAATATAGAAAGAACTCAACAGGTAGTTTGTAGATCTGGATATAAAATAAAACCAGCAATATAATTTACTTGCTCCTGGCCTCGATGCAACATGTCCATACATCTAGAAAAGGACTGTTTCATACACCCTGGAGTAACAGGTAACACAGATTTTCTGGAAAGGAGTTTTAAAAGAAATACAAGTATGTTTTATTTTGTCACTCAGGCAAAAGTGATTGATTCTAGGGCAAATTTATTTGAAAAGGAATATAGAAGAGTATCTCATGATCAGTTATTCCTATGAAAACTTTTTAATAATCTAAGAGTGAAACTTTCTAGCATCTGAAACCCACAACACAGCTGTATTGCATGTGACTGAGTTATGATAATACACAGTAGCAACCTGTAAAAAGAGTAACTTTTAAGAATAACAGCTTTCATAGGGGTTGTGCTTTCCTTAGAAAGTGCTGACACACACTGATCGCAGTGGCAGAACAATCCACAGTCCTTCTGTTACTCATTTGAGTTGTCTCATAACTTTGCAAGGTTATGAGACAAGGTTATGTCTCTGCAGGACACCTGTTTATCTGCCACTCTCCACAGAAATAACATTTAAGATAAAATAGAGTATATACATCTATTTATAAAAGAAAGTGAGCAATATACACATGCAAATATATCACTGGGGAGGCAATGAATTTCCCTCTTTTCAAGAGCAATTAATAAGCAGCTGCAATTTGCTTTCAAACTATTTTAAATAATACTAATACCAAGCTTGCCCTGACCATGAAAATTTTTGTCTTGTTCATAATGAAGTGAATTCCTGAAAATCATCATTCAATAATGATGGAGAAAACATGGAAACATCATGTTGTAGACAATGCTGCACAGTGTTCTGCTTTCATTTAAGTCAGTCTTGTTCATGGGCTATTAATAGCGTGAGAAGCTATAGTAACAATATAAGCAAACCCAAACAAAGCATCTCAACCACCACTGTACTAAGAAGAAGTAGTATTGTGTCTGCAATACACAAAATGAGCCATCAACACAGAACCTTTGTGGCATGAGAAAAGGCCAACAGCTTTATGAAATCTCACTAAAAGTGAATCTGATGTGAATAACGCAACATTTTATGTCAAGAATTCAAATAAAAATTTAAGGCAACGACCCCCCTTGAATTTCAAAACACACAAAGTTCATCTCATAATATAAACAAAAAGTCACAGTCCAAATAGTTTTAAATACTTTTCAAAATCAAATCAGTGTTCAAGCCATCAGTTTACAATTTAAATATTTACCTAAGTACCTGCCAAAATATAGTGCTACCTATTAAAATAGCTGAAGCCTAGACAAGTTTTATTCTATTGTACCTACAAAAAGAGTTTTATTTGTTTACACATATCAGTAATTTTTGAAGAACAGTTTTTTCTTTTCTCCCTGCAGGTAATCATAACATTCACAAAAATGCAAAACTTCCCAAAGAGCAGCACAGAAATGAATCCAAAGCTTAGTTATTCCTCAGCTGACAAAACTATTAAGAGATAAAGAAGTCTAAAATCTTCCAAACCTGGAAAATCCATTTCACAATTAACACATGTGTGCAAAAAACATCAGCCCGAGAGCCTGCGAGGCGGTTGGTGGAGGGTGTTCTTCCTGCAGCGCCCTGGGAGAGATCAGCCCTGGCTCTTCGGCAAGGCAGGTCTATGAAGTCCCCTGTTTCCTTTTGAAAACAGCCCGTGCAATCAGCGGCACAGAGACCGAATGAGGTCACGCTTCCTGTAAAGTAGCCTCACATCAGAAGCGTTCGTTTCACCATTAAGGTTAGCCCAGTGACCGCTCCTGCAGGCTGTTGCAAAAGAGAGGATACACTACAAATAACGTTTCACTCCAATGATCCTATAGAGAACAAAGACAGGACCTTTTCTCATAAAGAAAATTGATACAGATTTGTTTCAGATTTACTTTCCTACCTCATGCAGAAAACTTTCAAGGGAAATGTCCAAATCATTTCATTTGCAGAAATACTTGTGAGCCTGGCAGGCTTTGGTGTAAGAAAAACTCCTGCTACCAAAAGAAAATCCGTGTACAGTAACAGGACATTTTGCCTGAAGATGCATTTGGTGAGAGTTCAGAACTGCTTAAGTTTCATTATGGGAAATATGTACCATGCAATGTAAATGTAAATTCGACTGAGAGAGGAATAAAGCCATTTGTAAACATACTCATTCTTGCACTCTGTATGTGTCCTACTGTATAAGGTATCAGTTCATCATACCTTAAGGTATACAAAAATAAAGTCAAATCCACATAAAAGAAATGAAGCCTCAACTAGACATCCTGGCAATCAATAGGATTTGGATATAGAATTATTACACAGAAAAAGTAATATAAATCAGCTGCTTGGCACTGAAGAATTGTACAACCTTGGTGAGTAAAGCTTCATCTCCAAATAGATAAAATATTCTAGTAATTATTGTTCCTGATGTCTGTATGCATCACTGACACACCCTCCCCTCCCACCACCAAAAAAAACCCAAACCAAAACAAACCCCAAACCATAAATCTAGTAAAATATGATAGATTAGATTTAATGATAATTTGTCCTTGGAGAAGGAAAAATATTTCCCTGATAAAAGGAATATAAAAATCTCACCTCACAGAAAAAGAAAGAAAAATAGGAACTAGGCAATTAAGGTATTGTGAAAGACCTTCTGTTTGGGACTTAAACTGAGAGGAACATTTTAGTGTTCTTTTGCTCAAACATGAAAATACAGGAATATAATCAATCTTCACCTCAATTCTTTTAATTTAGCATAATTATGTCAATGAGGAAATTTAGTACACTATTTCCGTGGATGCATCACAGAAGCATTTCCCTGGCCACCCTGTCTCTCTACAGGCAATGAGTATAAATTCCCAATGATCTTTAAAACTAGGTCACCTACAGAAGAATTTCTGTACACACCCTAATTTACTCCTTGGGCATATTTTTTGGCTTCTTTTCATATTCCTCTCTACAGGAAGTAGTTAATTCTAAACTTGGACTGCTTTTTTGAAGCAGCCATTTTGAAGCACTGGAATCCCATATTTGTCTATATAATTAAAATATAATGTGTCTATATCATATTTAGACTTGGAGATATTTTCTTTTTTAATCATTATTATTTGTATCAGAAACTCACTGTTCCACAAGCTTTTGATGCATAATCTTTATGCATTGGTGAATATTTTTATAGTTAGTACACACACACAAGAGCTTATATACAGCTTTTTTTTTTTACCCCTTGCTGTTGGTCCTCAAATTTCCCATCCCTCCACAAGCGCCATCTTGAAAACCAGATTTCAAATTCTACAAAATGAGTAGGCCAACAAGGTTACTTGCTACGCAGTATTTTTATGTCTGTGGCACATATTACCATTCAAAGCATAAAAGGAAGGAAATGAAAAATTACAATACTAAATACCACCCATCTTTCTACTCTTCTCCCAGGCTTACTCTAATTGTGATGCAACATATTGTGCTGGGTCTGACAGCACAAGAGAGGCGAGGATGGAGCAGTTCTGTGCCTGAGGTTCTACCAGCGCCCAGCCTGAGCAAGTACAGCCAGCAGTCACATGCACAGGGTGCACATACACCCCAAATACATACATAGACACACAGCTGGTAACGCAGATAACAGACAGACAGAAAGAGCTCATACACAGACAGCCCCGATGGCCTCACCCTCCTCGCCTCTCTGGCTGAACCAGATGAAGGTTCAGTGGTGAGAATATACACCTGTACAAGAACAGACATCTGCACAAGCCAGATCCCTCCAGCAGCTGGGCTAAGACACTCCATCTGCTCAATAGTTGCCCATAGATCCCAATCTCACCAGTTGCTGGCACCTGGAGATTTGAGCCCTCAGGGCCACAGCCCCACAATCCGGTTGCGAGTACAAACCATCACAGCGCAGGTACAACTGGCCGGGATTCCCCTGGTCCGCAGCGGCTCATTGACAGACGCTCCTGCCCATAATGTATTCCATGCCCCAGGCAGCAGCTCCTCCCAGTCTCGAAGGTGCTCCGGTATTGACACATCTGGGTGAGTTTCATGCCTTGTTACAGGGCCTGAGACGCCTGTGGAACAGCTCAGGGAAAAGCCCAAATGGCTTCTCCCTTCCTCTTAAGTCCTTACTTCAGCTTTCCACCTGCCTTTGTACCCCTGTACTACTCTGAGCTGATAAAAAAAGGCCTTTGATGGGCTGATAGCTCTTGGAATGGGAACAGCTGGACAGGGCATTATTTGGGCTCCCCTTCACCCCATTGTCTCTCTGAACTCCTCTGTGGTTGTGCAGATGAGCTTCCAGCAAATATTATGCCATAACTCTGTCATCTCAGCAACCCACTGCAACTCAATGCAGTGCACTGTTATGCTAAACACGTGTTTTTCAGTAAGGGTATTTTCCTGGTAGAGTTAATTGAGTGGCCATGGTGGATGGAGTAGAGTGCTTATTGATTGAATGCAATTGAAAGTAATTTGATGCTTCTGTAACTCTGAGCCACCTGGAAACCTCACAGCCTTTAGCTTTTCCACCAGCTTCAGTGATCAAGTCAGGCCATTTGTCCCATATCACAGAGCTGTGCCAATACCGTTTATGCAGTACTCAACAAGTAAAAAACATTCTGAGGTATTTGAATTAATTAAAAAATTAAAAAAAAAACACAGAAGGGGAAGGGCTGATCATGAAAACCTCAGAGCAGCCACATTGGGACAAAATGAAAGTCTGTGATACTCTCCTTGCCTGCAATCTTGCTGCTAGGAAAACTAAGACCCATTTCAATTCATCTTTGTGAATGGTAATGTTTTAAGCAAAGTGCATTCCTTTTTGCAGGAGAAATGCTTAACAATGTTTGAGGTACCATGGTAATTAAAAAAAAACCCTCTTACAAACCTAGACATTTAAATTTTAAGATTAGGCTGATCCTGCATAGAGTTAGCATTATGTTGCAGGTTTCAGAACTGACACATCATTTTAATAACCATATTGGATCAGCTGTATGAACAAAGATTAATTTGCTTTAAAGAGGAATAAATTAATTTTGTATTGTTATCAGATGGTAACCCCATCACACTCTATCAGAGACTTTCTTAGATTCAGGCTTGATTTTTTTCCTCCCCCAAGTCATTATTTTAGCTTAATTGTTCCTGCAAAACATACAACAAAGGACGTTTCTTGTTTGCGTGGTGGAGTACAATGCATAGACCTGTAAAACTTGGAATTAGATCTGAGTTGGCTGATTCATCCATGCTGCTTGGATCTCAACAGCAGCTTACCTGCAATGATGCTATGTTAATAATGCTACCTCTGTATTATACTGTGCACACAGTCCAGATAGACAAAAAGCGTTTAAGAAGGTTCTAAATCAAGTAAACCTGCAATGCACAATTATATTTCTCTGTACAAAGCCAAGACCAGTCTGTGTTGTGTCTCCTTGCTTTTGGATTATATGGTATCAGAGGAAAATTTCCTTGGTGTTTAACCTGATGTAGACATGGGAAAATGCCGCATCACAACAGTGTAAAAATAGACATGGGGAAAATTGGCAAAGTGCTTCCATTAGAATTTGTAACTCCCTGACCTTGCATCTGAAAATACTGCTTTAAACTTTTATCAGAGAAAGAAAACAAAATAAAGATGCTCAAATCCATCAGCCAGAGCAGAATTAGTCAAGGTTTCTAATAGAACTCAGGTAGGTCCTCATTAGAGTCCTTCGTAAACTTCCTCACCAGAAGATCTGACTGTTACTGAACAAGAAGGCAGGAACACTAAGAAAACATTAAGAAAATGAACTAATGCACAAATCTAGACTAAAATCTGTATGACTTGCTTTTATTAAGGATGAAGCAGGTTCATGAATCAGCACACTGCAGTGTCTGCAGTGACGAGAAGCAGGACAGCGTCAGCTGTTGGCCAGTAGTGCTCCAGCACCATCTTATTTGCAGAGCATAGAAATATGAATGCACCCATCACTGGTCTGAGTGGAGAACGAGTGGGAACAGCTGTGAGGTGGCAGGTGTGCATGGTGTATGCCCATGGTTCCTAAGCTGGCAGGTCATCACGCTTCCAGCACAAACTTACATGATGCGTTTTAGGACACGCAGACTGAGAGGGAAAGGACAGGGACTAAAGCAGGTAGGACAGTATGGAGAGATTGCTCACTCTCAGCTTCAAAGGGTATAAAAGGTCATGTCCAAACCCCTTACTACATGGCTAACTCAAGAAGAACCTGTAAGACATGGTGAAGACTTGACTGCCCACATTCCTTGTCTTCCATGTCACTGTAGTTAATGCTGGTCAGACAACCTCCATAGCAGCACCTTGGTGGCTGAAAGCTGAACAGACCACTTAGATACACACAGCTTTAGGGACCTTCTGGGGGCTCTAACTAGACACATTGGTTGGGAGTTTCCTTGTGACATTTTGAGTCACAAAATGAAAATTAATGTTCCTCTAGAGGTGATGCTGCACTTCTGCTCATGGTATCTGAGAACGTGTGTGGTTTCTGTGACAGAAACCACCCAGTATCACCTACATGGTCTGGAGAGTCTTGTGCAGATGTACTGTGAAGGCTTGGCCAACACATGATTCTAAAGGATCAAAGCATGCTTTATATATATTGAAAATCTACAGCTGAGAGACATTGGTACCACTAGTTCTTGAGACAACAGTACTGACAAAATACTGATCATACTGATGTCAAGGTCATTTCTTTAGTAAATAATACAGAGGGATAAATGAAGACCTAACAACTGATAGTGATACGCTAATGTTCTTTAAAACACCTGTCTTTACACAGCACCTTTATCAGTTGTCTTTCTGTTTGTAAATAACCACTGTAGTTTGACAGTGACAGAGTTTCTGTTTGTATACCAGTATTTAAGCAAAGTCTAAATATGTGAAGCTTCTCTTGAGAGTCTGCAGGCCTTCCTGGAACTGTCTGCAATTTTTCAAGCCATGCCTGTGCCACACTCACATTTCTAGCTGGATTCAAACTGATATCCTGGACTAATTCAACAGCTAGGGAGAGGCAAAGACACAGGCAGCCTTGGTATCCAGAGAAGGATCACAACACACTAGAGACAGAGTGGTATTAACAGCTTGGATGCTCTCCAGCACTGCATAAAGATCAAGGATGTGAATGTGGCCTACAAGGCAATTATGGACAGAGAGCAGAACTCCAATAACCTTCCAGGAACATCCCCATGCAATGCCAGCACAGACACAATGGCCAAATATCAAGAAACAAGTGACTCCTGCCATGAACACATGCTCCCATGAACGAATGCTTTGCAAGCATTTTACTGGCAGGGTTGGGCACTAAGGGCTAATCTCATAATTGACCACCAGCCTTCAGCCCCTGAGGACACACTAGTTTTCACAGGACCATAAAAGAGACAGGAAAATATTACATTAGTTTTATAAGGTTATTGGTATGGCCTGCTGGCAGATGTGATGTATATTTTTTCATTCTCGCTCCTGGACTCCTGTTGCAGTAGGGATGAGAATGACACGCTGGGTTGCTAGACAAAATGGCCTAAAATGACTTCATTGCTGTAGCATTTGGTATTATATTCTTACAGAAGGCAGTGTGTTCTTTTCTCATAGGACAGAAAGTTGTTTTCTACTGCTATGATTGGGGGATTATAAAAAGTAACTAGAAGGCTTACTTATCACTACTTACAAAGTTTTTGCTATAAAGTTTACTTTATACACTATCAACAACAAATAGTCTGCGAGCAGCAGTAGCTCTTCCAAGCATAGTTCACTGCTACACAGTGTTACATGCTTTTACTTATCTAAAGGTGTGCTGAGATTCACAGTGACTCAGTATTTTAAGGGTATACACAAATATTATCAAAATCAATTTCATCAATCAATGCCAGGCTGCTGACAGACCCACTGCCATCCCCGACAGACTCCACCAGGTTGCACATGTGAGTTTTGGAGCTCTGTTTTCCTTCAGTCCAAGTTTCAAATACTCTCTACCTATTAACAGTGGTAATCTGACTACAAGCCTGTCCTTGCCAGACTATAGGGTTTGCAGTGATTTGCCCAATATCATTATGATGGTGATAAACATCCCACTGCTGAATGCTCAGTCTCCAACTTGGCCATCATCTTGACAGAACATTCCTTACCCACTCTGAGGTGAGCCCTCAGAAATGGCAGACCACGAAAAAATTACCACTGAGATGTGTTTGTGAGTCAAATGCTCTGTAGATCCACCACAAAGCATACGCTGAATTTAAATCTCACAGGGAAACAATCTAGGTAATCAATGCATAGAACAGGTATTATTAGTACAGCTTTTGTTCAGCACTGCTCTCATCAAGGCTTTAAAAAAAAATTCAGTAAAATATTTACTGATGTGTTCCAATCTACAGAATCTTCCCTAAAACAAAAATGCAGTCCAAGATATATGGCTGCAATATGTAAGAAATAGGTGACGCATTGCACAGCACTGTTTCTGGGACAAAAGCACAATTACTTCTCAAGAGATCTAACATTCATTGCAAAACAATATTTGTACCACACCAAATGTTGAGCTCCAAGAAATATTAATACACGGAAAGTGGTTTAACGACGTTAAGTGATGCAGCAAAGCTGCTTGCATCCAAAACAGGTAAATGCTCCCTTCCAGCCATGCAGAGCATCAGGAGGTACCACTCCAGTGAGCAGCAACCTCTGCCTCAAGGATTCTCTTTAACCCCGTCAAATGTAATTGCTTGCTCTTTCTTCCCTCTTTGCATGGATTTAGGTCTCTTTCACTAATGTCAGAACTACCTGATATATGCAGATTTCAGCTTTAGCAGGTCTCACTCCTTAGCATCCTCACCTTACTGTACTTCACCCTTAACATACTGTCAGTAGGGAACCTTACTTGTAGTTTACAGTTTCCTGTCACCACTCCAGCACGCAGTGAAATTCAGCCAGCAGCCAGCTCTCTGGGAGAAACCATTTATTGAGTTAAAGGCACTCTGCAAAGAACCAGTGAGCAGTCGAGTAAAAAATGTCCAGCTTCAGTATCTTTCAAAACTGGAAAAAGCTGGGGTTGGAGTTCCAAATCCATGGGGTTATTATTTTGTCTGATGTCCATGGCAATAGGTGGGAGCTACTTTATTTTCCCATAAAAGGCCAGATGCTCCAAAGCTCATCCACTTTAGGGTATTTCTCAGCATCTGGAAAAGTTAGGGCTTTAAAAGGGAAAGAGAAGTGTTTGGTGAGATAGTGGAGATCTTCAGAAAAGGAGGGAGGAATTTCTGGAGAGGAAGAAGTTTCTGGGATGAAAGAAGGGCAGAGAAACTGAAGAGGAGGACACAGCAATCTGATGTCAGACATGGTGTCAAAGTAGACCAAGAAGTGGCAGGAGAAGGACAGATGATGACAGAGCAGAGCCAGCCCATGACCAAGCTGCCTATGCAGATGGATACAGCAGGGCAGAGGTGCTGCTGCATGTTTGCTAGACCAAGGCTTTGCAGGCACCATTTGAATACAAGCACCAGCATTTTAAACGTGTCTTTTTACTGCAATAAGGCTAAAAAAAATTAAAAAAAATTATTCCATTGACTGTCACCTTGTAATTGCAATATCTGACATTTAAAGGGGTTCTTTTGCAGACTAACACAATTGCCCATGAGGAAAAAAAAATGGCAAAATAAACAAACTGATGTCAGGGTTTTTTACCATGATATCTTTTTTTTTTTTTCCCCAGGTGTTTGATCATTCTCCTAGACCTTTCCTGAACCCTTCCAGTTTTTAGATGGCTTTTCTGAACAGAAAGTTATTTTAATAACAATGTATTGGTGCCAAGTGCAGCAATAATGTCACCTCTCTACTCCTACTCTGTGTTTCCATGTGCATGTGCTTTGCAAAGACTGCATTAGTCTTTTCAGCATCAACAACATAACATGAGCTCATGCTCAGCTGATTATGAAATCCTCTCTTCCCCCTCCAAGTCTCAGTGAGTCACTGACTGGCAAGATAAAATTTACCCAGTTTGGTTTCAAATTTATGGTCTGTATAATATTCGCAATGCTAAAGACATGCTTCATGACAAGAATAAACACTAAATTTTGTGAAGAGTAGAAGTAGTGAAATCTCTTTTCCTGCATCTCTGCCTTATGTTCTGATGTCTGAAGGAAAGTAATCACTCAGTGCTTCTATGATGGAGAGGTTGATACCATCACTTTCCCTTGTTCAGTTGAGAATTTTAACTGAAAAGATTGGGATAATGTGATGAGGCATAACTGTGTCAAGTTTGAAGTTAACACAGAAGTTTTGGGAGCAAGTGAAGAAAGGAAGGCAGATAGGCAATGCAGCTATATAAACCCTGTACTCCTAGGAGACAAGACTAAATAATTAGCTATGTTTTTGTGCTAAAAGAATAAAAAATGGGAACACTGGCTGGGGCTTCTTGTTTTCCTAAATACTCTGACAATAGCGTAGCAACAACAATAATAATAGTGAAATCTTGCCCTGTACTGCTGGACCACAGGTGGACTTCTGATGTTCTGAAGGCAGGGTGGTACGAGTCACACATAGCCCCCTGCATTGAGTCTCCCTTCCTCTGAGTCCTTAATTTGGTTCCCACCTGCCATTTTGCCCCTCTGCTCCTCTGAGCCCAAGGAAATGGGCCTTTGATGGGCTGATGGATCCTAGGAGCTGCCAGTTCAGGAGATTCTACGGGCTCACCTTCCTACGCTCTTTTGTGAGTGTGCAGATGTGCTTTTAGCCCATCCTACAGAATCTCTGGGGCTTGCTGTGCCTCTGCAATTTTCTGCCAGCTCTGCCTCCCTTTCCCAACATCCTCAGCAGGAAGGTGTAACACACTGCTCTGAGCCCTTCTTATACCACAGCATAACCCAGCCAGCCTCTGACAGTCAAGAGCATGATTCAGTGACCCTCATGTACACAGCCCCATCCTCCTTGCCTCCACCATCTCCCTCTCCTTGGATAGGAGCACCTTCACTTTTCTAATGGTATCCTGATGCTGCATTTTCATTGCCAGAGAGATCTCATTCCCTGTGAAACCACCTTCACTATCCTGTAAGAAACTCTCTACACAAAAGCCTGCATTAGAACTACACTCAGGGTAGTAAGAACTGGAGAATTCAAATGAATGCAAGAGCGACAATTTACTAAAAATAGTGAAAAAACTTGTAATTTCCTTTCCTTTTTCTGTTTTCTTATTGTGTTTGCTTTGTTTTTCTTCAAGCATCCTTCTTTCTTCAGTCTCTCCTGTTTGCCGCCACCTTCCAAGAAATGGTAATGCAAAAATCAGAGGAAAAAAAACCACCTTAGCAAATACTCTAAAATATCCCACTGAACAGTCTGCTTATAAAAACTCTTCAAGTGGGAGGCAGCCTCGTTGGGATTAAACTAAGCAGATGGGTTGACCTCAGACAGCAGCCAAACACCCACACAGCCACTTGCTCACTCCCCCAGCAGTGGCATAGGGGAGAAAATAGAATAAACAAAAGTGGGAATCATAGAATCCTTAAGGTTGGAAAAGACCTGTAAGATAATCGAATCCAACCATTAATCCAGCACCTCTGTGTTCACCACTAAACCATGTCCCCAACTGCCACATCCACATGGTTTTTTAAACATTTTCAGACATGGTAATACCACCATTTCCCTGAGCAACTTGTTCCAATGCCTGATCCTATTTTCTGTGAAGAATTTTTTTCTAATATCCAATCTAAACCTCCCCTGGCGTAACTTCAGGACATTTCCTCTTGTCCTGCCACTTGTTACACAGGAGAAAAGACTGATGCCCACCTGGCTACAATCTCATTTCAGGTAGTTGTAGAGTGCAGTAAGGTCTCCCTTGAACCTTCGTTTCTCATACTTTCAGCTCCCTCAGCCACTCCTCATATGACTTGTGCTCCAGATCCTTCTCCAACCCTATTGCCTTTCTCTGGATGTGCTCCAGCACTTCAATATCTTCTTTGAATTTAGGGGCCCAGAACTGAACACTGTATTCAAAGTGCAGCCTCACCAGTGCTGAGTACAAGGGAAAATAACATTTCCTAGACCTGCTTGCCACACTATTTTTGATACAAGCCTCAGGTGCCAGTGGCTTTCTTGGCCACTTGGGGACATGCTGGCTCATGTTCAACTGCTGTTGACTAGAAATGTAAAACCATACAGATAAAGAAAGTTGAATAAGTGAAGGAAAGCAGAAACACTCTAAACCAACCAAATCAAATAAAAAAACCCCCAAGCAATGCAAGGCCAATCACTCATCATTTCCCACCAGCAGACCCATACCCAGCCAGTCTTCCAGCAACAGTCACCTTAGAAGACTAAAGCCTCACCATTCTTCTTCCTGTGCCCCAGGTTTTCCTGCTGAGGTCAATGTTTTAGGACACGGAATATCCCTTTGGCCAGTTTGGGTCAACTATCTTGGCTCTGGCCCTTTCCAGTCTCTTGCCCACCCCTTGCCTACTCACTGGAGAAGATGAGTGGAAAAAAAAAAATAAGCCTAGATGCTGTGCAAGTGTTATTCAGCAACAATCAACACATGTCGTTACCGACATTGTTTCAGCTACAAACGCCAAACATGGCACCATATGGGCAGTGACAAAGAAAGTTAACTGCATCCCAGCCAGACCCAGTAAAATCTCCACACCTTGCTCCACACCATGTGCCCCATAGTCAGCTCCTACGCTCTCCAATCATCACCATCAATTATGATCCCCTTCTAGTCCTTTGACATAGGCACAGCTGTCCTTCTCTTAGTCTGTGGGACATTCCCCAAATGTCCATACAAGTCCAATCAACTAATTTGTGCCATTTGTTCTCCACACAGCAGCTTTCAGATGGTTGTGCACAACACAGTGGGATACATTGGTAAACACAGCTAGATCAAGATACGGACAGGGGGACGGAAGTCACCAGTTACCATCACAGGCAAAACACATCACAGTGTTGCTCAGCAGTGGGTCTGTCTTGGAGCTGACAGGCATTGGCTTTGTTGGACATGGGGAAAGCATCTGTCAGTTTCTTACAGAAGCCACCTCTGTGGCCCTCTCTGACCAAAATCTTGCAACATAAATTCAATAAACTTGAAAAAGTTCTTAAAGGTCTTTCAGTGGAGGGGACATCAAGGTGAACGTGACCAGAACGTGGAGTTTCCAGATATACACTATACCTAGCTGGTGGAAAATTGACAGCTATCTTACTGAGCACATCCATGGGAATGTGATGATGCTGATCTTGCCATTACAAGCTTGGAAATATCTTTCCTGAAGAAAAAGAGGGAGGTCTCCATGAGATGGTTCCCTGAGCACTGGAGTGGCAGCAAACACCACATTTGGCCATTGCCTTTATCATAGGTCTCCCAGGCAGAGCAGAACACAGAGATAAGCAGCACAGCAAAGAGCAAAAGCTCACAGCAGCCGTGCAGGAGTCTTGGAAATTAATGTGCAGCAAGAGAGGGAACAAATAGCTCAGCATTGGGACTAGCAATAGCAAATAGCACCTTAACAGCTGTGAAAAACAGGGACAGCAGTGGCTGGTCCCACCAGCAGCCAAGCACCCACCCAACAGCCCACTCACCCCTGCTCCCAGAGGGATGGGGGGAGGCTGGGATGAACAGAAGTGAGAAAAGCTGTGGGTCAGATGAAGCCAGTTTCATGGGCAAAAAAAGGAAGGAAAAAACAGGCTGCCACGAGGCTGCTAAGACTGCTACAGCCAGGGCTGTCCTATGGCCTATGGCCACCAGCTGCTGTCTATAGGACCCCTGCAACCACCTCAGTGGCCACCATCACCTCTTTTCCTCCCTCTCACAGAATGGGTTAGGTTGGAAGGGACCACAGTGGATCACCTGGTCCAAACTCCCTGCTTAAGCAGGGCCAGCCTAGAGCACATTGCACAGGATTGCGTGCAGACAGTTCTTATGTTTCCCCAGTGAGGGAGACTCCACAACCTCTCTGGGCAATCTGTGCCAGTGCCTGGTCACCTGGACAGTAAAGAAGCACCTCATCATATTCAGGTGGAACTGCCTGTGCCCTAGTTTCTGCCTGCTTATCCTAAAACCTGGCACCACCGAGAAAAGCCTGACCCTATCCTCCTGATACCCTTTCAATACTCATAGACATTGACAAGGTGCCCTCTCAGTTGTTTCTTCTTCAGCCCGAACAGGCCCAGCCCCCTCAGCCCTTCCTTGTAAGAGAGATGCTCCATTCCCTCAACCACCTTTGCTGCCCCTCCACTGGACAACTCCCTCTGCTCTCCCCTATTTCCATGACGGGGGGGCTGGGTCAGCGTCTGTCCCTAGCACAGTGTCCGGAGGGCAGCATACCCAGCTCAGTGTCCCCAGGGACGCCCGGTACCCCTGGCACAGTGTCCCTAACGGGATGTCATCTATCCCGATGTTCTCGTCCCGGTGTCCCCTATCCCGATGTTCCCATCCCGATATTCCCTACCCCGATATTCCCTATCCGCGTGTCCCCTATCCCGCTGTCCCTATCCCGACATTCCCCATTCTCATGTCCTCCATCCTGATAATCCCCCATCCCGATATTCCCGCCGTCCCCCTATCCCAATATCCCCATCCCGATATTCCCGCTGTCTCCCATCCCATATTCCCCCTCTCCCCCATCCCGACATTCCCGCTGTCTCCCATCCCGCTGTCTCCCATCCCATATTCCCGCTGTCCCCTATCCCG